>JBCFYV010002475.1:0-36505 GCA_039000515.1 Timema cristinae
CAGTGAACATGCATGTGGGATTATTTAGATTTTGTAGGTTGAGTCCTGGAAACAAATGCGACTGTTCTCTGTTTCAATCAGCTCAATAATGGAGAAAATTTATCCCCAAATTGAAATGGAAGCTTCGGCCTTAATTTATGTGACACATACCTCCACTAAAGGGGTGTTATGATTGAAAGAACAAATTACAAGGGATATATTTTTTGAACATAATATAATAAGTTACATACAAATGAAGTTACCCTTTGATCGGTGTCATGGTGAATTCTCTGAGTATACAACATTATACAAAAACATTGAGCAAGTAGTAGAGAAAGCAAGCTATAGTGAACAATTAATTAGGCTCATCATAAATAGCCCTTTTAAAATAAAACTAATAATTTGTGTGTTGATTAACCATGGTGTCTACTCAACTTAACCAATGAAATCCCCGACCTTTTTCCTGATTTAACCTTATCATTTCCTAAAATTTCTGACTAAAGGAGTCCTTAGGCGTCTATTACCAAAAGCCTAATACCAATTAGTAAGGCATCCTATAGCCTGTAAACTGTGTTTACACCAAATCTAGCTAACTGTTCATCCTAAACTCACTAGTCAGCTGTCAGCTGTTGAAGCGACTCATAACACAACAGGTCAACATATACCAACAAAGCGTACAACACCATAACTAATAAGTTTCCAAATGAACTGCAGTTAAGCTACAGGTACAATCAGACAATAAGAGCACTTATAATTATAACTATCTAACCAAGATATAAACATAGCTGTGTCATTAAGCGCCAGATTACTACACATTAGAGCTTATGCCAATTTCTTGGCTTAGGTACACAAGTAACTGTCATAAAGTGGCTTGTAGATAGTACCCTAAAATCCCTAGTTGGATAAGACATGTACACAAATTAACGGACCATCTCTCTAAGTTGCGTAGTTGGACCACGAAGCTCCCTGGTTGTTTATTCTCCATGTGGCGGGGTGCTACCTGGTGCTGATCTTGGCCACAACTGAGTCTAACGCCATTGAGTCCTATGAAGTAGATACCTCTTGTAACTGGTTTTTAGCGAAGAAAAACAAAGCTTTTAATATGTACTACAGCAGAGAGAATATAGTTCTGTACCTATTTTAGGTGATATCTCATGTTAATTAGGTTCCCTGATTGACACCTGACTAGGAAAGGAAGAGAAGAGGAATCAACCAATCACGTCACAGAGCAACAGCGCTTTGAGAGGTGGATACCTGAGGTGGGTCTTGATGCATGCACAGAGAGCAGGTGATGAGAGAGCCAAACTTGAAACAATTTATTTCGATATTTTTCGGGGAGTTACCATTCCAGTAGAGTTAAATGTGGCCCATCTACACTGATCAAACAAAACAACGACCGCATCGGCCTGGACATGGCAAGTTAAACTCCATCCACTGTTCTTGCAGATCAATATTTTCTTTGTGGAGGTTCAGATAGTTGAGTGTGGGATAATTCCTACTAAGAGGTTTCACAAATTTGTTTTTGGTTGCACATTTTCATTTGTGACAGACTATGACATTGTTGTATCTGTTGTCACCCAGGAAATATATTCCAGAAATGGCGGACACATGAATCTAATGATGGGCACTTTTATTGTCTTGTTATAACTATTACCAAGAATATAAAAAAAGGCTCAGAGAACGTTGAAGCAGATATGCTCTCAATTTTAATAGGGCTTGATAAAGGTGAAATGAAGAAGTAAACTTCACATTCTAACCAGGAGACAAACTTCCTATTTTCAGTAGGGAGACAAGTATAGAAACAAGGAAAGATGCATATCTGAGTGAAATTCAGGACTGGACACTTCACGGTTGGCCAGATAAGGAAGAAACAGGATTAACGTCTTTTTTTAAGAAGATACATGACATTTCTCTAACAGATGGATGTCTGCCGTGGAGAAATTGGATAGTAATTCCAACAGCACAATGTCGATTCTGTAAATGTTGCATGAGAATCATCCAGCAATATGTAACATGAAGGCTCTAGCCAGAGTATATATATTTTAGTGGTCAAGGAAATATGATCGAATGGAATAATTGATGTGTTTTTTTGTCAAGTAGCTAGAGACAGTGTCCCCAGAGTACCACTGCAGCAATGGACTGTGGCAAAGGGTTTGTGTAGATTTTGCAAACTAAAGAGGTATTGAATATTTACTGCTGGTGGATCATTATCCTGAGTGGACAGAGGTGTTTCCTATGTCAGGAATGAATGATATTGAGTCAAAACTGGAGCCAAGTCGTGGACATGTTTTTCAGCTCATGGCATTCTAGAAAAGTTGGTTTCTTATGGGGGGTCCTCAGTTGGTGTTGGAGGAAATGAAACAGTCCCTTTTAAAGAAAATGGATTGGTACACCACCCTATCATCTCTCATAAAATGGAAAGGCTGAACGCAAAGTAGATATCATAAAAGAGCTTTGCAACAATCAATGATGTAGGACTGTCAGGAGGGAAAGAAAAGAACTCAACAACCAAGAGTGGATCATTTTATATTCTCTTATAGAAACACCTCTCACTCATTAATAGGAAACCCCCAGCAGAATTGTTTTTGGGGTTTAAACCCAGAACTAGGTTATTATGATAACAATGTTGAAACCACATCTTTCTACCCATGTATGCTGGAGGTGCGCGTACATTTGTGGTAGGCCAAAAAGTACTGGTTATAACGATTCGAGGGAGAAATGAGGCTTAGATTTAAGGGACAATCATCAAGAAAAGTAGTCTCGTAACCTATCTAGCGGTCATTACACATCAGTTCAACCAGGCCATGGCATCCAAGGGCTCTTGGTAAGTAACCACATCAAACTTGGTGCACTCAGTACCTCCATAGTGGTAAGTAATCACATCAAACTTGGTACACTCAGTACCTCCATAGTGGTAAGTAATCACATCAAACTTGGTACACTCAGTACCTCCATAGTGGTAAGTAATCACATCAAACTTGGTGCACTCAGTACCTCCATAGTGGTAAGTAATCACATCAAACTTGGTGCACTCAGTACCTCCATAGTGGTAAGTAATCACATCAGACTTGGTGCACTCAGTACCTCCATAGTGGTAAGTAATCACATCAAACTTGTGACACTCAGTACCTCCATAGTGGTAAGTAATCACATCCAACTTGGTACACTCAGTACCTCCATAGTGGTAAGTAATCACATCCAACTTGGTACACTCAGTACCTCCATAGTGGTAAGTAATCACATCAAACTTGGTGCACTCAGTACCTCCATAGTGGTAAGTAATCACATCCAACTTGGTACACTCAGTACCTCCATAGTGGTAAGTAATCACATCAAACTTGGTACACTCGATCCCTCCATAGTGGTAAGTAATCACATCAAACTTGGTACACTCAGTACCTCCATAGTGGTAAGTAATCTCAACAAACTTGGTACACTCAGTACCTCCATAGTGGTAAGTAATCACATCAAACTTGGTGCACTCAGTACCTCCATAGTGATAAGTAATCACATCAAACTTGGTACACTCGATCCCTCCATAGTGGTAAGTAATCACATCAAACTTGGTGCACTCAGTACCTCCATAGTGGTAAGTAATCACATCAAACTTGGTACACTCAGTACCTCCATAGTGGTAAGTAATCACATCAAACTTGGTACACTCAGTACCTCCATAGTGGTAAGTAATCACATCAAACTTGGTACACTCAGTACCTCCATAGTGGTAAGTAATCACATCAAACTTGGTACACTCAGTACCTCCATAGTGGTAAGTAATCACATCAAACTTGGTGCACTCAGTACCTCCATAGTGGTAAGTAATCACATCAAACTTGGTGCACTCAGTACCTCCATAGTGGTAAGTAATCACATCAAACTTGGTACACTCAGTACCTCCATAGTGGTAAGTAATCACATCAAACTTGGTGCACTCAGTACCTCCATAGTGGTAAGTAATCACATCAAACTTGGTACACTCGATCCCTCCATAGTGGTAAGTAATCACATCAAACTTGGTACACTCAGTACCTCCATAGTGGTAAGTAATCACATCAAACTTGGTACACTCAGTACCTCCATAGTGGTAAGTAATCACATCAAACTTCGTGCACTCAGTACCTCCATAGTGGTAAGTAATCACATCAAACTTGGTACACTCGATCCCTCCATAGTGGTAAGTAATCACATCAAACTTGGTGCACTCAGTACCTCCATAGTGGTAAGTAATCACATCAAACTTGGTACACTCAGTATCTCCATAGTGGTAAGTAATCACATCAAACTTGGTACACTCAGTACCTCCATAGTGGTAAGTAATCACATAAAACTTGGTACACTCAGTACCTCCATAGTGGTAAGTAATCACATCCAACTTGGTACACTCAGTACCTCCATAGTGGTAAGTAATCACATCAAACTTGGTGCCCTCAGTACCTCCATAGTGGTAAGTAATCACATCAAACTTGGTACACTCAGTACCTCCATAGTGGTAAGTAATCACATCAAACTTGGTACACTCAGTACCTCCATAGTGGTAAGTAATCACATCAAACTTGGTGCACTCAGTACCTCCATAGTGGTAAGTAATCACATCAAACTTGGTACACTCGATCCCTCCATAGTGGTAAGTAATCACATCAAACTTGGTACACTCAGTACCTCCATAGTGGTAAGTAATCTCATCAAACTTGGTACACTCAGTACCTCCATAGTGGTAAGTAATCACATCAAACTTGGTGCACTCAGTACCTCCATAGTGGTAAGTAATCACATCAAACTTGGTACACTCGATCCCTCCATAGTGGTAAGTAATCACATCAAACTTGGTGCACTCAGTACCTCCATAGTGGTAAGTAATCACATCAAACTTGGTACACTCAGTATCTCCATAGTGGTAAGTAATCACATCAAACTTGGTACACTCAGTACCTCCATAGTGGTAAGTAATCACATCAAACTTGGTACACTCAGTACCTCCATAGTGGTAAGTAATCACATCCAACTTGGTACACTCAGTACCTTCATAGTGGTAAGTAATCACATCAAACTTGGTGAACTCAGTACCTCCATAGTGGTAAGTAATCACATCAAACATGGTACACTCGATCCCTCCATAGTGGTAAGTAATCACATCCAACTTGGTGCACTCAGTACCTCCATAGTGGTAAGTAATCACATCAAACTTGGTACACTCATTACCTCCATAGTGTTAAGTAATCACATCCAACTTGGTACACTCAGTACCTCCATAGTGGTAAGTAATCACATCCAACTTGGTACACTCAGTACCTCCATAGTGGTAAGTAATCACATCCAACTTGGTGCACTCAGTACCTCCATAGTGGTAAGTAATCACATCAAACTTGGTACACTCGATCCCTCCATAGTGGTAAGTAATCACATCCAACTTGGTACACTCAGTACTTCCATAGTGGTAAGTAATCACATCCAACTTGGTACACTCAGTACCGCCATAGTGGTAAGTAATCACATCAAACTTGGTGCACTCAGTACCTCCATAGTGGTAAGTAATCACATCAAACTTGGTACACTCGATCCCTCCATAGTGGTAAGTAATCACATCAAACTTGGTGCACTCAGTACCTCCATAGTGGTAAGTAATCACATCCAACTTGGTACACTCAGTACCTCCATAGTGGTAAGTAATCACATCCAACTTGGTACACTCAGTACCTCCATAGTGGTAAGTAATCACATCAAACTTGGTGCACTCAGTACCTCCATAGTGGTAAGTAATCACATCAAACTTGGTACACTCGATCCCTCCATAGTGGTAAGTAATCACATCCAACTTGGTGCACTCAGTACCTCCATAGTGGTAAGTAATCACATCAAACTTGGTACACTCAGTACCTCCATAGTGGTAAGTAATCACATCAAACTTGGTGCACTCAGTACCTCCATAGTGGTAAGTAATCACATCCAACTTGGTACACTCAGTACCTCCATAGTGGTAAGTAATCACATCCAACTTGGTGCACTCAGTACCTCCATAGTGGTAAATAATCACATCCAACTTGGTACACTCAGTACCTCCATAGTGGTAAGTAATCACATCCAACTTGGTACACTCAGTACCTCCATAGCGGTAAGTAATCACATCAAACTTGGTGCACTCAGTACCTCCATAGTGGTAAGTAATCACATCAAACTTGGTACACTCAGTACCTCCATAGTGGTAAGTAATCACATCCAACTTGGTACACTCAGTACCCCCCAATGTACTCTGACAGGATGAACTGTACATGACTCAGAAGTCCAATGATACTCTTGGGCCTCATTTTGTATGGTAAAAGAGTTCTACTGAAGTCCATCAAAATTATTACTGTATCTGAAGGTATGTTTAATTTAAGATTCTTTTAGGAATTATGGTTGACTTGGCTATTAAAGAGTGTGGAATCGATTTTCTAATCTTGTTGGCTAAATCGTCTATGAAATCATCAAGTGGGTATTGATGAGCTTTTTATCACCTTTGTCTTGTCTATTGACACCCATTGAGAAAATTTAATAGAACCCTATCTTAAGTTAAATAATCTGACTTTAAACTTTAATATAACTACCCAGAATCAATTGCTTTCTCTTGTATTATTTTATTCCTATACTCACTCCATCTTTAATTCCAGCCATTAGCCTACTCCAAACTGCTCATCACTCTCATAAAAGTTTCTCACTAAATCAAATTTGATGTTTCAGTTTTTTCTCACACCTAGGATCTTGTGCAAGTAAAAAATCCCTTTTCCTTAACAAATCTCTGAGCTTGACAAACAGCATAGTCAGAAACACTAAACGTTCCTTGTATATTTTGTGTGTTTGTGTGTGTCAATGAAGGTGGCAGGAATGGTTGGAAGTTGAATTTGCTTTTTCCTTGAAATCTATTTCAATTTGTCTTTCATCATCCCTACAAGCTTGCCCATTTCAGCTGCTTTCTCTTCCCCTAGCTTCTTTGTTTTGGCTTATTTTGTTGAACTCTCCCTCACTAGTACTTTTTTAATTTTTCATCGAACATTAGCCTGAAATTTTTCTAACTTTTTTCTTCCATAAGATGTATTTTTATGTTCACCAAGGGCATGCAATTTCAAAGGAGAACAACCCACCTCAGTAAAAGATGAATTGAGCTTTTCTGTTGTTTCTTTCTTCTCTACACCAGCCACTTCTTCTCGGGGTAAACCAATGTTTTCACTTCGGTATGGCACTTTCATCAACACTCTCTGCATCACTTTTAAATAAAATAACTCTACATTGAGAACACATCTTTTGCTCTGGTTTCACTTCAAATTCCTTCATTAAAAGGTTTTTACGTTGCTGTACAGTCACCACACATAGTGATTCTCTCACAAGTCTTTTGTGCTTTCTGAGGGGATCACAACATACTTTTTGAAGATATTAAAACTTTTTCAAAAATAAACTTTCATGGTGCAGACAACTAGTCTCTAAATCTTCTAAAATTCAAAAGAATTATATTATCTTCAGTTATATTTGCTACATTTTCAATATCTTTCTTTGAGACATAGCTGCATTTATGACACACTCAAAGTAGTTGCCCAACACTACACTCAGTATATTCTATTTTACCTATTAAAACACTAATATTATGACACTACTGTACTTTACCTATCCACACTTAAAACGTCACTGTAAATTACTAGATTAGACACTGTACAAAAGGTTAGTTTAAGCAGACAATACAGTGTTCCACCTAGGAAGAGCGGACACAAACTGACTGAGAAGCTGTCACCTGTGAGTGAACTGAAGTGACTCATGCATAACCCATTGGAGGTGAAGACAAATAACTAGAAAGTGGTGATCCCTAACAAAAAATCACTAAGAACCAAAAATATGTAAATTTTCAAGCTATAAAAGTTTGTTCCAGCACTTTTTGTTTTTGGACAGGAATCTTAGATTTTGGGTACAGTTGAAAAAATAGTCTTCCGACAGCCCTTTTTTAAGAATGTAAGGAAAAGTATATATTTTTGCAGAAGGAATCAAAAAGCCACCAATTTTATTCTTAGGTATGATAGAACATATCTCTAGGCTCAATTAAAAAAAAACTATGTTAGGGTTATATCTTTCCCTCCCACTGATGATTCAGTTTTCAGTGAACCATCTTTTCAGCGAAAAAAATTAGGTAAAGGTTGTTTTAATGATTTTTTTATTTAACTAACTTTGCTTTTAGGTAGGTGCTTCATAGCATCCTAGGGTAAGATATAACCCTCTTTCTAACCCTTAGACACAAACATTATTTTTCTCTTCAACTTAGTAACTTATTGCCAAGAAACACTGTTGTATAACTGTTTCGCTTTTTATGTCTCTTACTACTCCTTTCCTTACTATATACTATATATATTAAAATAGTCATTATTATGTATTTGAATGATATGTTAAATCAGTTAGCATAGTACGTAGGCTATTAAATTAAACTAAACAAAAAAACAATAGAACCCAATAACATAACTGGAATGGGCTTTTTTAAAAGAACTCTTTTTTCTACCCTGATTGAAGTAGGCCTACACCATCAATGCCAATTTGTAAATCCAAGCAATCAGCAAGCGAATAATGTTATTGAATAGTTTGAGCTCATCAGCAAACAATAAGAGTTTGAAGAATGTTATTGAAAAGAAGAGGACCTAAATTTGACCATTAAGGTGTACCCCAGGGGGCTAAGAAGAAGTTGGAAGTGCTTGAATCTATTTTGATGGGAAAATAGACAATTCACACAGCAAATATAGGCCTATTGGCCAAAATTGCTTGGTTTTGCTAGAATAACACTGTGCTGACATAGATAAAAATATTTACTTTGGTCAAAATAAAGTGTATTGGTCTGACCTTGTGTAGACACTTGGTGAGAGGTAGGGGTTGGGGGTCAGACCAGAAATCTTACTAAGTTAGTTACAGTTGATTTCTTCTTTACAAAATAATGTTGATTTCCAGATGATTATTTTTAAAGTGGTGAAATAGGGGCCATATATGTATGCATTTTTTCTCAAACAGGCTTACTTTAGAGAAGGTATTTAAGTTAGTAGGGATATAGCCTATAGTTACCAATATTGGTTTTAGCCCTTTTTTATATCCGGGTATGACTATAGAGTGTTTTGATGTTTCAGGGAATGTTCCACTTGACAGGACAAGATTAAATAATACTATACCAAGTCAAGCTTTGCTATCACTAGAACTTTCTACAAAGTTATGGATAGGTCATGCGATTAGAGGAAACTCTGGATGAGGGAAGTGGTGACCTGGCGGTCATGGGTAAGGTGTTGGACATCTGTACTGCAGGTCCGGGGTTCAATCCTCGGTCCCGGCACAGATTTATCTGATTACCAAACCCTTCCTTCACCTCTGACAAGACATCTTGTGAATGTGAGGAATGGCAGGCCTCCACCGTGGTTCAGATCCCACGTTAAACTGTAGGTCCTTCATTTCATCTCACAATCACCCTACCATTACACATTAGCGTAAGTGCGTATAATCCGAATGGGTAGTAAGACGTGGTGCTAATATAATAATAATAATAATAATATTATTATTATTATTATTATTATTATTATTATATTATTATTATTATTATAATTATTATATATTATAATCATTATAATCATTATAATCATTATAATCATTATAATCATTATCATTATCATTATCATCATCATCATCATCATCATCATCATTATCATTATCATTATCATTATTATTATCATCATTATTATTATTATTATTATTATTATTATTATTATTATTATTGTTAGCACCGCGTCTTACTACCCATTCGGGTTATACGCACTTACGCTAATGTGTAATGGTAGGGTGATTGTGAGATGAAATGAAGGACCTACAGTTTAACGTGGAATCCGAACCACGGTGGAGGCCTGGCATTTCCCACATTCACAAGATGTCTTGTCAGAGGTGAAGGAAGAGTTTGGTAATCAGATAAATCTGTGCCAGGACAGGGGATTGAACCCAAACCTCCAGCACAGAAGTCTGACACCTTACCCCTAGACCACCAGGTCACCCAGCAATAATAATAATAATGTTAGAAATGTTATGAGGTAAATCGTAGACGTGAATGTTCGAATGAACAAAGTAACACTTTGATACACAACACAATATAAATGAAAATAGCACACAACACTACATAACGGTCTTTGCAGTAACGAGCATCCAGCGAGACAAAGAACACACAGGCAGCATTCATACCGTCCATGAACGTGGGTATGCGCATGCACAGATGACGACACCAGTTGTGAGCCGAGACTCGTGAACAAATGTTCTCAGCGTAGCCTGTGGTGTTGTCCTTGCTCAGAGCAAAGGACACCTGAATAATAATTATAATAGTAGTAGTAACAACAACAAATAATAATAATGATGATGATGATGATGATAATAATAATGGATGAGAGAAACCTAGCGGTAGATCCATTTATGGATCTAAAAAGGCCTTCGATACAGTACTCCATCCCCTTTTACCATACACACGGGGATTCATGGTATAGCCCTGAAATGGTTTCATAGCTACCTGAGCAACAGAATACAGTTTTTAACCTGCTAAATAAAAAGTTATTAAAACCCTATTGAGTGCTGTGTGCCTCAAGGTTCAGTCTTAGGTCCACTACTGTTTCTCATCCATATAAATGATATTGGACAGTTAAATTCAAATGGAAACATTACACCAACTTAATCCATATGGGAAAAACTATAGATTCAATACTAGCTCTAATTCAAGACGATCTAAATACTCTATCATGGTAATACTAAAAATAAGCTAACTATTCACTTGTCAAAAACATATTATATAATCATACATAAGTCCAGCCATAAGCCTTCTCCCAGCAATGCTATAAAATTAGGCAATACCATCATCAATAGAGTAACTAGCGCAAGATACTTTGGGATAATATTGACCATAACATGACATGGAGTGAACAAATTGATAGTATAAAAAAGAGAAAAGCTCCAGTCATAGGAACATTATCAAGATTAAAGTACAGTGTTCCCATACTATGCCATGGTACACACTCATTTGTACTACATGGATATAATATGGGGAAGATTTAGCAAGAGAACTGTAAGTGAATTAGAAGTATTGCAAAAAAGGGCTCAGACTATTATTCAACTTCAAATATGATACTAATCCTAAAACAATTTATAGTATAGAGCTAGTAACATTTTGCTTTTCCATGTTCATATAAAGCTATATCTGTTGTTATATTTGCTTTTAAAGATGACTGGAAATTAATACACAATAATACAGTTTTTACACATAACTACGACCACCATAGCCACAACACAAGAACAGCAGGCAGCTTACACATGAATTGCAATAACTCTCTTAAATTTGGATGTAATAGCATAAAGTCATTGATTATCAAATACTAACAACCATACGAAATATAAACTTGTTCAAACATTAAATAAAGCAATATGTCTGGAATTTGTACATGAACAATCAAATGTGGTCATAACCAAATATGTAACAAAAAAACTTAAACTCAATAAAACCTATTTTTTTATATTTTATTTAAGGTCTATGTGTACTTGTAGCCTAATTGAAGTGATTATGATTATATGTAATCTTGTATTTTTTAATTACTGTACTACTTATTTATCTGCCTTATGCATATTGTCAAAATATATTGCTGCTTCAAATAATTGATTAGTAATTGGCTGTATCCGAATAGTCAAGTACAATTAACTTGATGCAAACTTGATAAAGTTACACTTTACATGCACTTGAGATCGAATACTGCAACAGATTTTTCGAACAGAAAACTACCCTTTACACGCCCTTGATTCCGCAGTGCTGCTTCCTACCAGTGATCTTAGAAACTATTTTGAACGCCATCAGCAGGGAATGAAAACGAATACAAAGTTTTAATATCCATTCCCGCTTCTTTTCTCTAGACATTTCCAACACAACACAAAAACACTACTACAAAAGCAGTGCCGGTATAGTTAAATACTTTATCACAAATAAAAGAACACACATCATAGGTCGCATTACTCTAGCAGAAGAAAAATTAAAGTTGCCAGTAAAACTCCGCATCAACGGCGTGTCAAGGGTAGCTTGCTGTCACCCTTGGTCTCAAGGGCTTGTGAGGGGTGCATCGGCACACTTTGTGACTATTTGGACGGTTCTACACTTGATCACGTGATTGCTAATACAACTATCAGTGAACGTCAAGGGATAACGACGTGTGAAGTAGACTATTTGAATACGGCCATTGTTATTATTACTATCGCGTCTTACTACCCGTTTGGGTTACATGCACTTATGCTAATGTGTAATGGTAAGGTGATTTTGAGATGAAATGGAGGACCTACAGTTTAACGTGGAATCCGAAACACGGTGGAGGCCTGGCACTTCCCACATTCACAAGATGTCTTGTCAGAGGTGAAGGAAGGGTTTGGTAATCAGATAAATTTGTGCCGGGAGCGAGGATTGAACCCTGGACCCTAGCACAGAAGTCCGACACCTTACCCCTAGACCACCAGGCCATTGTTAAATAGGTAATTTATTATTTTCATTTTCTTTGTTTTAAATATTTTATAACTGCTCATTCTTGTCATTCTTTTTATATTTGTTATGTTTTATTAAAATTATTGATCACCTCATTTTGTTAATTTTAAGCAGCATAGTTATAATTAATCCTATGTACTTTTTATATGTAGATTTCCAAGTACCATTTGTATCTAATCATAATTAATGTGCCTAAACAGATGAATATCGGTCCTATAATAAAGCCACCATGGCTCTCAGAGACATGAAATACTCTAATAAAAAAAAAGTTTTTGTTTTAACGTCGAAATGTCAGAACAAAGTACATACCTTTTGGATGTATATT
The DNA here is from genome assembly GCA_039000515.1 of Timema cristinae. Classification (NCBI taxonomy): domain Eukaryota; kingdom Metazoa; phylum Arthropoda; class Insecta; order Phasmatodea; family Timematidae; genus Timema; species Timema cristinae. The sequence continues at coordinate 12,837 of JBCFYV010002475.1, forward strand.
AAGCTGTTTAAACAACTAAATACGTGTTAAATTGATTAAAAATAAACAGCTTATTTTAAATTCTCAGGAGCCAGAAAATCTCTTCTAAAGATTACATCAATTCACAATCATGTTATACAATTTTGCGTTTTCTATGCCAAACAACCACAATAAAGTAAACTAAACTTGTGTTTCTTAGCCAACATAATAATAGAAAAAGAAGCTAGGTGAGAATATAGTTAAAAACTAAATCAGTGAGAGCAAAACTAGGCGAGTGCTAGTAAAATCCCCTCGATACGCTAGCTTATTTTAAGAGCTACATATTTCAAAACCAGATTATGAAGAGCGAGAAAGGAAAGAAACAAGTGAAATGTATATTGTAGTCTTGACAGAATGTAAACAACATGGGCGAAGATAGCTACATATTTTAATAGGTATATTAAGGTTTTATTCATATTTGTATGATACTCTCTGTGAAACTTAGTTTTATATATATTCTTTAATATAAATGTTTCTTCACGCAAGAGTGGCAGACTGCTTCACTATTTTCCTGTTTTATTTATCAAATACATGTTTCCGCACAATATTGAAAGAAACCATTCAATCTTTTCCTTCAGTATTTAACATAATTTTATTTTCTACCCAAGTCACTGTGGCTTACACTATTTCGTGAGTTGATCTCTCCTAATTGGCTTGTACTGAGGAATTTGATATTTTTCTTAAGGTGAACAGAAAAAAAATACATACATACACATATATATAATAGCATAAGCAGTACACATCTCCTCTATATATGTTTTTGTACATTACATACATACACAGGATAGGTTATATGAACTATCTGTATTGCTTATGGTGACATTAAAAATACATATTTAATGAAAGTAAATTTTTTATTTGATATTAGTCCTTATTTACCTCCAAATGAATATATCCTTTACCATTATCTTCCGATCTTAGAGTATGGTCCCGGGATGACGCCTCATAATTACAATGCACTTGGATGCGGTCCTCTGGTGTATCGTCTTCAACTCACAATGTACGTTGACACTTATCTGTTTTGTTTTATGCTAATCTACGAGAGTATCTTTGGGTGGAACTCTGCCTTTTCAATGCTTGACTGAGGCTCTCTCCATGGTCCTCAGGCCACATCATCGTGTTCCTACACTGGAGGAACCGTAGGGGTGAGAAGTCACGTTTTCTCTCTCTTTCTTTCTCTCTATCTCTCCCTACTTCTTACATAATCCGTGGCGAAAGGTTTACCCAGGCAAAGCCGTAGTCAGGGGGGTTTGGGGTTCAAACCGCCCTGAAATTTTATGAACAAAATATATATGGCTTTATTTATGATTCAAATAATATCAACATTAAGATACAATTACATATTAGGGGGCTGTGTTACCATAAAAATCACTTCAGAAAACGTTTGGAGGTGTTTAGTATCTAAAAAAATATTCTAACCTCCGGTAATTAGGGGGCTATTTTGACATAAAAAACTTCAAACAGCTTCTAGAGATGTTTAATATTTATAATGTTTCCTTGCCTTCAGCAATTAGGGGGTTATGTTGCCATAAAAAAAAATACTTCAGATAGCTTCTAGAGGTGTTTAATACTTATAATTTTTCCTAGTCTTCAACAGTTAGAGGGCTATGTTGTCATACACAAAATTCAGATAGCCTCTAGAACTATTTATTAATTATAATTTTTTTCTAACCTTCCGCAATTGGGGAATGTTCCCACCTAACCCTCCCTGAAATAATTGGCTGGCTACGGTCTATAAACCCAGGTTTATGGAATATCCTGTGGTGCTGGAGAGGGTAGAAATTCTAGTCTCTCATTGGTTTGGACAGGAAGCCTACCTAGGTTAAAGTTAAGTAAAGAGGAGGAACTTGGAGAACTGTGCAGCCAATTAAAAGGGCTCTTGGTAACTTGTGGTAACACTCCCTATTATTCTTACTAAAATTCACTAATAAATAATACCAAAATGTCGTACTCTAATGCTGCGTTTGCACCACGGTCATGTAAACAGGTCAGAAAACTCTGGCTTTGGGTATGACTCAATTAATTAAGCAAATTTTTAAAGTTTATAAACCCGAACCAATAATTTTGAAGAGATTTCCCCCATTTTAAGCTGAAATATAATTTTGATGAATATAATTAAGTCTAAGCTTAATTTGGCGCTCTCACCTTAGTAAGCCAGTGATACAATGAATGATGATACGCCGTTCGGCTGTTGCCCGACATAGAACATCTGCCTTGACAGTTATGCCACGCCAGGTTGTCTATGAAAGGGCTGATTTGTTGTTTGAGTACCGAGTCATTGTCATGACTCTTAACCTCGCGAATGAACTTGTTTACCTGATGAAATGGAACAGATGAAATGAGCCTGCAGAATACTACAGGTGTGTGGTTTTTGTAGCCCGACGCAGGACATTTCTACCTTGACTCTGATGCCAAGCTAGGCCGCCTGTGAAAGGGCTATATTTGTGTTAGAGTACGGAGTCACTATCGTGACTCCTGGCCTCTTGAATAAATTAATACCTTGTACAAACAATTGTATAATTATTGACACTGTGAGTGAAGTTGGTGATAGTGAACGATCGCGCTGGGTCTCGGGATTTGGGGAGGATTTTCTTTTGTTGGGATGTGGGAAGGTGTGTATAAGGTATGATGATGATATATGTTGTTGTTTCATGAGTCGATTTCCGGGAGGAGGATCGAAAGGTTTAACTTGACTGTAGGGAATAGGTTTGGCGCGGATGGTTACATATCCATTCCCCATCTGGGGCCGTCAGTGGCGCCAGCGTTATTCTCTGGCTAGAAGGTTGACCTAGGCGGTTATCCCAGTGGAGTCCGGCGGTGGCAAAGGTTATAAAGAGTTTCTTGTTGGGGTAAGATTTTATTTCTTGGGATTAGGAGTGAGGTGAATACATTTCCATTCCCCATCTGGGGCCGCCCCCGGCGCCAGCGTTATTCTCTGGCTAGTAGACAACTTAGGCGGTTATCCCAGTGGCGTCCGGCCGTGACTAAGGTTGTGATGGCATGAAATGAGCGACTTGTGAATGTCAGGTCTGGGGTTGGAGCAAGGATGGAATAGTTGGGTGGTGGGTTGTCGTCGATCCCGTTGGTCTGCCGTAGTCAATAGTCAATTTGGTTAATTACTACTCTATTTTTTTTTTCCTAAATCTAGGTATTGGGGGTTGTGTTTTTTTTTTCAAGATTATAATAGACACTGAGTTAGTCATAATAATGCTCTCCTACGCCAGCCGTGGTCTCTTGTAGCGTCTGGTCTCAGCAGGGTCGTAACGTCCTAGTTCCCGTACTATGTCATTAGTGTGTGTGTCTGCCTGTTCGTAGAGTTTTTTGTTCCTTTCCTGTATATGTCATGGAGGTGTCTGCAATTTGTCATTTCATGTAAGTGTGTTGTTCTAGTTCGCCAGGGTGCTCCAGTGATGGTTCTGAGTATCTTGTTTTGCGTGATTTGTAGTCTATCTGTGAGGTGTTTGGCTCCGTAGCTCCATACTGCGCAGTTGTACAGTATAATCGGTTGTATCATGGATTTGTATAAGGCAGTTTTTGTGTGGATGTTTAGTTCCCTTCCTTTGAATAGAGCCTACAATTGTACATATCTCCCAGTGGCTTTTTTTCTTGTGTCCTCTATGTGACTTCTCCAGGTTAGTTTCGAGTCTATTGTAGTGCCTAAATATTTTGTATCTTTTTTAACAGGTATTTCTGTGTCGAATAAAGTGAGTGGTGCTGGGAGTTGTTTGCGTCCTCGGCTAATAATCAAAGCTGCTGATTTTGTTGGGTTAACTTTTATCCTCCAAGTCGTGAACCAAATTTGTAGTTCAACTAGGTACCTCTGCATTTTTAAGCTGGCAAAATTTATGTTTTTATATATGGTGTAGGCCATGGTGTCGTCTGCAAAGAGTCGTACTTTTACTTGTGGATTGGTAGGAATGTCTGAAATATATATGCTATAAAGGTGTGGTGCTAGTGCAGATCCCTGGGGCACCCCAGCCCTTATGTCGTGTATGGGTGATTTTGTTCCGTCCATGACTACCTGAAACTTCCTTCGAGCAAGGTAACTGGCGATAATGTGGATGATCCATTGTGGGTAGTTGAATTTAATTAGTTTTTGAATTAGTCATATGTGCCAAACTCTGTCGAATGCTTTTCAACGTCTAGAAATATTGCTACGGTGTTTTTTTTTTCTTCAAATGCTTTTGTGGCGTCCTCAATTAAATTTAGTACGGGGTGAATAGTCGAGTGATTTTTCCTGAAACCGAATTGGATTTTTGGGATGATCTCATTTTTTTCGCTAAATTTGTCTATCCTTTTTAGAACTAGTTTTTCAAATAGTTTGCTCATAGTGGGGAGGAGACTAATAGGCCTTCTGTTCTGAGGGAACATTGGGTCCTTTCCTGGTTTAGGAAGAGTTATTACTGTCGCCAGTTTCCATACGTCTGGGAAGTGACAGAGTGTAAGTAGAGCGTTGAATATTGTCAGTAGCGTGAGTATTGCCCTCGGTGTTAGTTTCTGTAGTGTTTCGTTTGATAGTCTGTCGTGGCCTGGCGCTTTATTTTTTGGGAGTTGTTTCATTGTGTAGTTTAGTTCATCAAGTGTTATTAGGTCTACCCGTGACACTATTGGTCTAAATAGGTATTCCGTACTGATCTCTGCGCGTCCCTGACGAAGTCTGCGTCTCTCGGGTTTTGGTTTGGTGTAAACTCTTTCTCCAGAGTCACGGCTATGGCCTCCGCTTTCTCTGAGCTTGTATAGGCCATACCGTGCTCCCCGTGTATAGCGGTACCGACCGTTTGTTGCCTGATGATTTAAGCTGTTTTGTGACTTTCCAGACTTTACTGGGGTCCATGGCAGCGTCAGTGATATATGTGTTCCAGTTGTTGCATTTAATAGTTTTAACTGTACATCTTACTTGTGCAGTGAGTCTATTGTAGGCTGTTCTGTGTTGTGGTGTTCTGTAATGTTTGCCAGTCTCTCCTTGCCTCTCGTTTCTGGGCGAGCAGAAAGTCAAGGTCTGGGTGTTGGCGTCTCAAGTCATGTTTTTCCTGTTCTATTGCGGTGTTAGTTCTGTATGCTTCCTGTACTGTGCTAGTAAAGAGTTGGAGTGTAGTGTCTGCTTCTTCGGTGGTCGTGATGTTTATGTCGTCGGGTACTGTTTCGTCTAGTGTTCTTTTGAACCCTTCCCAGTTAGTAGTAGTTTTTAGTTTTTTAATGTTGTTTATCTGTATTTCTGTGTTTGTTGTGATCTCGCACACTATAGGGTTGTGGTCCGAGTCTAGTTCTTTAAGAACTGAGAGCTCTTCCGGTGTCACCCCTATATTGTTCAAGACCACGTCTATTACGTCTGGCCTCTGTAGTGGGTTTGAGGGGTAAAATGTCGGTTCGCCAGGCCCGACTACCGTGTATCCCTTAGTGTCCGCGTGATCGTTTAGTATGCGTCCATTCCTATTGGTCAGTCGGCTATTCCAGTTCAAGTGTTTGCTATTCATGTCCCCTGCTAAGAATATCTTATCGAAGTTCGTAAGTTCGTCTAGGTCGCTCTGTAGTATTGTCTTGGTCGGTGGTTTATATATGGCCGCGAATAGGATACCTCCGTTCTTTGTATTTACTTTTATTGCTGTTGCTTCTATGTTTTGTAAGGTTTGAAAAATATGTTGGTAGTGGGGAATATTGTCTTTGATGAATATTGTTGTTCCCCCGCCACTTCTCCCGGGTCTATCTGTTCTATATAGATGGTAGCCGAAAAAGTTAAGTCTCTTGTTTTGGTTTAGATGGGTTTCGTTGATTAGTCCTATATCTATTCCATATGTTTTAAAAAGTTCTTCTAATTCATGAGCCTGCGTCAGTATCCCGTTCGCGTTCCATATAAAACGCGTATGAATGTCCTTGGTCCGCGTCTTGTCTTGTCTAGTCATTCTGATTTACAAAGTAGTCAGTCACTCCCTCTATCATGATAAACATTTTCTCTGTTGAGTCTGTTGTTTGTCTGAGCCTATTGAGATAAGGTTTGAAATGTGTAATGATCTTCATTATGTTTAAGTCTTTGAGTAGCCTAATTAAGTCTTTTATGTCTGAACCGGTTGTACCGGCTTCTTGTTGTGGGGGGCCTTGTGTTTGTTTTGCCTGTACTGTCTGGGCGTAGGATCGGTGGATCTTGGCCGCCTCAGGGACGGGGGGGTTTGCCACGGGTCTCTGTCGCATTGGTGGGAAGCTCTGTGTGTTGGAGGGTTGGGGCATGTTCCGGGTCAAAGTTCTGTTCTGTGTGTTTGTCTTTGGTATTTGTGCAGTCTTCTTTTTTTCTAGTAAGTCTAAGTACACCGGGCACTTGCTGTAATTCGCCGTGTGGCTTCCCATACAGTTTTACGCATCGGGCAGGAGTGGTGGCGTCTTTTTTGGGGCAGTCTTTGGTGATGTGCTGTTTTAAGCACTTGACGCACCGGGATTGTTTTGGCAGTTATTTCTAGTGTGGCCGTATCTTTGGCACTTGTGGCATTTTACGACTGTATTGAGTGGTGGAATGTAGGGTTTGATTCTAACTCTGGTATGGTTAATTGACTTTACTTGGAAGATGGTGTTTGTGTCTGTGCTCTTTGCTAGAGTCACTTGGAAAGTAGGGAGAAGTGTTACGGTCTGAGTCGTGTTGTCCGCAGCTGACTTCCTGGAGAATTGTCTCACGTCAGTCACTGGGAAACCCATGTCTTTTAGTTCTGTCTCAAGGTCGCTGGTAGCCATGTTGGGTGGGAGCCCTTGACTACAACTTTAACTGGTTTGTCCCTCGTAACGTGTAAGTGTGAAACTCCTGTTTTAGGTCCTTCAGTAAGTGCTATAATAGGTCGTAGTCCTGCTTGTTGGTGGTGTGAATTTTTAGTCCGTTTGTGATGTACGTGATTTTAATGTCCCCTCCTACCTCTTTTGCTACCTTGGCTATCTGAGAGTAGTTTTGCGTTCCTAGCGTCACTATTGGCGGGTAACGTGTCTTGTGTGTGGTGGTTGTTGTAGGCAGCTGTTTGTCAGTGTTCTGATCGAGTGGTGAGGGAGTATTGTTTTCGGCCCTTTTCAGGGCGTCGAACTTGTTCGTCAACTCTGTTGGTGTCTTTTTGTCTGGGGTTGCTTGTGAGGTCTGAATTTCCTTTTCCGTCCTAGTTTGTCGGCCATCGTGAAAGTTCCCTGTCCGTCAGTGTCGGCTTCCATGTCTGAATTGTCTGTAGATGAGTAGTCCATGTTCGTGTCGTTTTGTTTGGTTTTCGGTCTGATGTGGTCGGGGGCGGCCATTTCGCTCAGCCCTGAAAAGGGCAGGCTAGTGGCCAGTGTGGAAGGGTAAGATAAACCTCCTTGTGCAGTGCGGTAGGATCTGTGATGTTGTCTGGTGTCCCGGAAGACGTGCGCCGACTGCGAGGTATTGTTTCGCAGCCGGTCCGATTTACGGCCTACTGTGGCTTTGTTGGCACCGTTAGGTATCCACCACAGAAATTACCACCGAAACGTCCCTTCCGAGTTTAGTCTAGTGTGTGTGTTCGGGGAAACTGTCTCCTACACAATCTGCTCACGTTTGCCTTAAAAAAGGCAGGTTTGTCTTAAAAAAGACAGTTGCGGTTTGCCTTGAAAAAGCAGCTCAAATAAAACACCTGGTGGCTCGAATCTCAGAGAACGAATCGTTTCGTCGTGAATGATGATACAAACAAGCCACCACAATATAGCAAGTACGTAACCATGACATGCCCACAGAAAGAGGGAAAAAGTAGGGGAAAATGAAGTGGAAGGGAGGAAAACGGAACAGCGATGGGAAGGATCGTGGAACACTCTAGGGACCAGTAGATAGCGTTTGGAAACCGTCCAGGTGTGAGGAAAAACGAAAACTAGACGCGCGTAGTTGCCATCACTTGTTCTTCTGGGCGTGGATTCCTTCATTGAGCAGACAGTTGAATAATCTCTGCATTTAGTCTGTGGAATTGTGTTGTTAGGGAGAGGAGGTTGTGGCAACATGTGCTCCGGAGTTAAACAAGGCAGAGGGTAAGTATTCTCCCATTTGATCGAGCTTGTTACTTGTAACTCATTACATACCTAAACTTAATTTTTAAAGTATCCCCTTTTTTTCTTAAATTCCCAATTTTAAACTTTAAAATTCTCGAACTTTTATAGTTATTTGGAGTGGTATCTTTGCCTATATGCAGAATTTTAGTTTTATACCACACTAATAAGAATATGTGTTTAATAATTTTGTAAGTTTTTAACCACTCAACCTACTTTTTCCAACTCACTCTGAGACATTTTTTATTCTAACATTCATTTGGTTATCTGGAGTTTTATTCTACCTGTCCTTCAAATTTTAATTTTTAACCTAATCTAAAAAGTTATTTCTAGCTGTATTTTCCCCTTACCCCATTTCCCATTGTTTAATTTAGGTTCATATTTTTATGTTTATTTAGAGTGATTCTATACCTAATAATTTAAGTTCTCTACCACACAGAGAAGTAAATGAATGTACTAGTTTTGAAAATGAGCACGATCCCTTCCCCTACTATTTCAACTCCCGCTTAGAAGTTTCAAATATTAGTATTTATTTGGTTACTTTGAAAGGCCCTTTTACATACTTGCCAAATTTAATAGTCTATCACAGCTAAAAGTCGTTTTTATTTTTATAACCCATTTGTCCTCCCTCTTCCCTTATTTCCGGGTCCCATTTAGAATTGAAATGTACAAGTTTATAGTAGTTTGGCATGTCCCTTTACTTTACTTCCAAATTTCACTCTTCTACCACACTGGGAACTAGTTGTTTCTACTAGAATTGAAATTTTTAATCTAATTTTATAACTATCAATTAAAAATTTCCATTTTTAAGATTAATTTGGTTATTTTGAGTTGTACTACTAACCAACTGTCAAATTAAAATTTTCTATCACACATAAAAGGTTTCCATCCTGTTTTTATCCCCTCCCCTATTTCCCGGGGTACCACTTCTTAATAAAAATGTTGTTATTTTTATTAATTATTTGGAGTGGTATCTGCAACCTGCAAAATTTAAATCACCTACTACCCTGAAAAGTAGTTATTTATATTCGTTTGGTAGTATTGATACCCCCCCCCCCCCCCCCGCTTTTTTCCAACGCACTTTGAGACCCATCGTGTTGATGCCGGCATAAATTAATTTCATATTAGTATTCTGCGTTCCAATAAACCCTTTATATATCAAATTTTATCTTGATTGGAGAACATAGAATTTACCACCCCTTTTTGACCCTTTACACACCTTTGACAATGAAATTGAAAACTCTAAATATTTCATCCCAATTAATTCTATATAAAAAAAAACATTCATTTTAAATTTTCAAGGCTTATGCCCACTGTTCAAAAGAGACGGTCTGTGAATTTTGAAACTTTCCCCTCTCTTTTTCATCTCTTTATGTTGAATTTATAAACTTCTGTCTTATACTGGGCAGGGCTAAAAGAAAACCTTCACTCAAAATTTCAATTTTTATTTATATTTGGCCGAATTTCTGTTTATATTTTTTCAATAGATGTTCTTCTATGATATTAGTTTTGGGATCCCCCAAGTGAGAAATAATGTTTTAATAAAGACGAAACTAAAAAACAATTTTGTAAGTTGTATAAATTAACTTGTGTCCATATTATTAAGGCTAATTAATAACCCAAATATTTAAATAGTATGGGAACCAAAAAAGAATTTCTCTTATTTTGTCTAAAATGGAAACTTTACTTAAAATTTTGTAAATTTGGAAACCAGATAAAAATACATTTTTTTCAGAAACATGACCATCACATTCCACCAAGAGGGATTAATAAAAGAAACGTATTGTTCATTATTCATATTTTACAGATTTACATATTTTCATCAAAAACATAATAATAAACCCTTTTTTTTCCCCAAAAACAATTTTTTAAAAAAGGTCAATAGCGGAAGCTGGGGGGGCCCCCCCCTAAATTAATAAAGATTTTTTTGGGGTGGGGTTTAATCAGTTTTTTTTTTTTACGTTTTTTTGGGGGTGGGCGAATCATCTTCAAAAAAAATTTGACAAAGTTTTTGGTGAGACAAAAACTAAAAAACATTTTTACGGGCGCGGGGGCAAAAGGTTAAAACCCACGTTTGACAGATGGTGCTAAAGTTACCCATTTACATACCCGCATATATAAATATAAACGTTTTTAGGGGGGATGTTTTTTCACAAAATTTTTTTCCCCAATGCTTTTTTTAAAAATTTTAATCAACAATCCTTTTGTCTAAAAAAATAAAATTTTTTCTAAATCGAAAAAAAAACCCCCAAAAACACAGGGGAGGGGGTAAATTTAAAAATTTATACCCCTTTTCTTTGGGTGATTTTGGGGAGAGGAGGATTTGAAAAAATAAAAAAAATTCCCTTTTGGGGTTTTTTAAAAATATATTTCACGAAAAGGGTTTTTTTTAAAAAAAATTTTTAATTTCCCTACTACAATTTTTAAAATTTAATAAAGTTATTTTGTGTCTGAAAATAATACATGTGAAGATCTGTTTAAAAAATTGGCAATACTGTTTATGTAAAGTCCCTTTTAAAATTTTTGTTCATAGGATGATTAGAACGGCCATATGTTTATAATGATAAACAATGCCCGGGATAGGGAAATTTAATAAAAATCTTTTCTTGGATTCGGTTAACTTGCTTTCTTTTTTTTTTACCTCTCAAAACCTGAATTTTAGGGTAAAAATATCTAATTCCAAAAACTCCTGGGAGAAACCCCTTAAAAAATTTTTATAATGTTTTAGCCAGATCAGTAAAATGGTGTCGGCTTGGGCCCAGATAGAGACACACGACAGACGGAAAAAGCAAAAAACAAAATTTTGGTTTAAAGGGGGTTTTTTGGACGGTTATAAAAATTTTGGACCTTCGATTTTTTTCAAATCACAGTCTTATCTCTTCAAGGTGCCCGAAAGAAATTTAAAAATTGTCTATTTACGTAAAGATGGCAAAAAACATAGACCTTTTCCTTCGGTTGTGTAATCATATTTCTTTTCATTTTAAAATACTTTAAAACTAAAGGCTCAATGGCATATGGAGTAAAATAACCCAATTTAAGAAGAAAAAAATAGTAATTATTACATTGGGCACTTATGTAAATTTTTGGTCCATACAGTCATTATTTGAATGATTTATTTTTTTTCTATTTTCAACTATAGTTCGGTTTGCTGCAAAAAGTTAGTAAAAAACCCAATTTTCTACTTTTGAGTTTAAACCCGCGTTTGAATTTTTTTTGAAATTTCAACTGCTTGCTATACTATCAAAAAAAATTTTTTATAGGTTTATTTAGTCCATAGATATATTTGACATAATTTAAAAAAAATTGTGCCCCTTGTTTTTAAAAAAAATTTGTATAAAAAAAGGCAAAATGTTGCACTTAAAAAATCTTTGGCTTTTTAAATTTTTGCTCCAGTTATTTGACTTATCTTTTTTCTTGAATGAATAACTGATTACTGATTAAAAACAAGGCTCAATTTAATAAGATACAATTTTAATTAGAATAATGTGTCCCTTTAAAAAAAATTGTTACGAAAAAATAAACGTAAAACATTACAATATGATAAAATTTGTCAATAACAAAAAAACCGTTTAAAGTACGTAGTAGATCCCAAAACCACATTACTCGGACTCTGCTTTTTAAGTCATCAAAACATCATCTTAATTTATTTCTGGTCAAGTACTTTTTTTTCACTAATGTACTTGGGGTTTAGTTTGTATACCAAGCACAGAGTTATTTTGGTATGTTTTCCCTTGCGACACATTGTCTGAAAATCCCCTTTTTCTTCTCTTTAGATATCGGTAGTTTCTTAAAATATGCATTTACCTGATCAGTGTGAACCCAAAAGCCCCACAATTTCTTGGGTTATACTTATTAACAAAAATTTTAGTTTATAACGGTACTGGAAAAAACTTTTGGCAGTGTTTTTGTTTTATTTTAGGCATTTTGTTATAAACCATGAAAAATGTTACACCCTCCTGTTACCTTATAGTAATGGCCACCAAAAAATTACTACAAAAGGATGGGGGGGAGTAAGCTTTAAAATTTCAAAAAAATAGAAAGCAATAATAGAAAAGTTTTAAAACCGATAATAATTTATTGAAAAATATGAACATCAATAAAAGTGGCCTTAAGGGTTATCTTGTATTGTAGTTGGGGGAAAAAATTGTACAATAGAAAATTTCAACGAGAAACAAAAAAAAAAACAGACAGAGTCGAATAGACATGTTTACTTTAAATAGTTACGAAAAAAAAATTAATTTTTTTCCCCCATAATTTTTTAGCAATGTATAGATTTATGAGCTCCAACCCAAATTTTCAAGAAAATGTCTGGCTTCAAAAGACAAAAATAGGGCACATTTAACTGAAACGGTTATGTTACAACAAACATTACATTTTAAAAAAACGCGAGAGTTCGGCTTCAGACCCTAAGTTTGAATCTATCACTGGACTACTAGAAACCACAACATCAAAACCTTCTAGAAAGTCAGGGGATAAATGCAACCCAAAAAATGATCCAGAATAATAATCATAATAAAAGACCTTGTGGGAAAATTTAAAATTAAATTAAAGGGGAAACATCAAAATTTAAAATTACGGTACATAATATATTAGCAAACAAAAGAATTAAATTTAAATGATTTTACATTAAATTTAAATGCACCTCAACAAAAAATTTTTTCACAAACACAATAACGAAATATTTTCAAGTTAAATAAGAAGCGACTGGGGGGCGACATCAAAAGTAAAACGATATTGAAAGAAAAAAATTTCTATAGTAAAAATCATGTTTAGACAAATTAAACAAGTTTATTTCTGACGTAAAAAAAGTAGAGTCCAAATTTTAAAAAGACAAAAAGTTTTAAAAATTTAAAATTAAAAATAAAAGAAGATTTACTAGTTTTTTTAAAAATTTTTTCCCGCTATCAAATCCATTTTTAGGAAAGACGTCTCCAGAGATATTGGATATTAACAAATCCAAAACACGTAACAAAAGGGCCATCCATGGCGGCGCCGAACCCAAGTATTTTTTCCATATGGCGTCGAAAAGATAAAAATTTTTTAAACCTCGATGGTGTTGAATCGAATTTTCCCCTTTTCCCCGGTTGGGGTTGAAGCTTATAATCATTTACCCATGGTGGTGCTGAATCTAATAGTAAACCACCCCCTGGTGATGTTGAATCTAATAGCCCCTCCAAACCCCTGGTGATGTTGAAAACTAATAGTCATCCAACCCTGGTGATGTTGAATCTAATAGTCGACGTTTACACACAGACACAGAAATGACAAAAGGGATGCTCCCTGCTTCCGAAGGGGGGGCACGAGAGCAATTTCCCAAAAAGTACCGCCCAAATTTGGGGCAAAACCGTGTGGTTTTGCAAAATTTAAAAACGGGTTGTAGCGTTTCGCGAAGTTCTGAAACAAAGAAACCCAAAAATTACATATTTTAGTAATATTGTAGTAAAAAAGGGGGGGTAAAAATTGAGAAACCGACTAAGGGTTTTTTAGATTTACGTGCGGAGCACTACTCTATGGGGGGCGGGGTGAGAGCCCCCCAAAACCCAAATTTTGACACATCTCGTTATCCGAGCAGGCTTTGGGACGTCAAATGGCACCCACCGGGTCGATGACGTATTTCCCCAAAACCCCCTGGTTTAAGAGGTTTGGTAAAAACCGGGGAAAAGTCTAGCGTAAAAAGATGCGTTTTTTTCCCCGGAAAAAGTGGCCCTTTAAAGGGTGGGCCCATATCCAGGTCACGATGAAGAGTCTCTTCCCGGACATACCAAGGTCCCCCCCCCCAAAATTGATCCCCCAGAAATACGCTCTGGAACCCCTTTAATCCTCCTCATATCCCGTGTCCCCCGGGTGACCCCAAGGGGGACACGCATAGTCGAGGATCGGCCTGAGCAGCTGCTTGTACAGGTAAGACCGTTCCTTGTAGACGGGCGCTACGCTGTTAAGCAGGGGGCCCTGGGACTCCCAGCCTTTGCCTGCCTTGTTGGGGTCTTTCGTTGCAGCCCCCGTCCCCCAGGTCGTTTGTGTCCGCGTAATTTCCCAGGTACTTAACACTGTCCCCCCATCTGATCTGTTCTCCGAACAGCCGGTTTGGGAAAGCCGGCCTTTTAGTACTTTTTTTTTAAATGTGAAGAGCATTGCGTGCTTTCTCCACGTTAATACTTGTTCTCCAGGTTGTCAGCCACCCCTCCAACTGGTCAGGTCCCGTCGGGAGTCGCCTCTCCCCAGCTCCCTCGCCACAAACCCCGTACTAGAGCCGTGTCGCCCGCATACAGAGCCAACTCGGTGCCTGGGGATTTTGGAATTTTCGTTCACATAAAAATGAAAGCAGGGGGCCCCCCCAGGGAAACCCCTGCGGCACTCCAGCCCGGATCCCTTCTGACTTGGGAGGTGGCGTTCCCAAAGGTAGTGGAAAAGGTGCGAGGGAAAAAAGATAAGTTTGAAAAACCCTTTAAAACTAGGTAAAAGGGGCAGGTTCGGGAGAGGAGTTAAAAAGGAGACCCTCTTTGAAAAACACGGTCGAAGGCCTTGCCACGTCAAGAAAGACAGAACCAGTCGCCTGTTGATGTTTTAAAATTCCCCCGTAACCTGTTCCACGAGCCGGACAATTGATGAGACGTAGCGTGTCCCCCCCGGGGAACCCCAAATGCTCGTCCACCAAGAGGGGCCCCCTCGCGAACATGTGGGTCAGTCTCGTCATTATTAGTCTCTCGAACAAATTCCCCCAAAAGTGAGCAAGCTGATCGGTCGGTAGGCGAAGCTAGGGCCGGGGTTTCCCTTTCCCGGTTTATGAAAACAGAGGACGTTGGATGCTTCCAGAGCTCGGGGGGAAATGACTCAGGAAAGGACGGCGTTGAATAACTCCAAAAAGGAAGTTAATGCCACCCAAAGGGGAGCTTTCTGAGGACCGCGTTTTCTGATCCCCTCGGATCCCGGGGGGCCCTTTTTTTTGTTTAGAGCGGCTGTCGCCCCTGACTTTTTGTCACCTCCGTGGGTTCGGGTTCATCCAAAGGGGCTGTACGAAGGGCCGCGCTGATGACCTGCGCCACGTGCGCAACGTGCACCGGGGGTTTACGGGTTGTCAGTCGGTACAAATTGCGCCCCTAAGTGTCAGCGAGGGGAAGGGGCCCTTTTCCCGGTGGGGTGGCCACCCCCGTTGCGACTCAAAAATAGGCGGCCTTGGTGCGGGGACCCGCAAACAAGTTCCTCTTTTATTTGCCACAAGGGGCCTGTCCTGCACGCACAGGCTCTCAATCTTTTCTCCCGGCACTGTTCCGATATTTGGGGCCATCTCCCGAACCGCATGAACTTTGCGGCTCCCCGTTGGCCCTTTTCTACCGGGCCCCCGAGATTTGCCCAACCCCTTCCCCCCCGATTTTTTTTCCCGGACGTGCCTGAGGATAGAATCGGGGAAGGAACCCGTGGCGCCCTCTTAGGACGGTGCCTCGGCCCTCGAAGTTTTGAGCGACCCCTTGATGGCGGAAGTTATGAACTCCGCACCGCGATCGATTTCCGCCGCTGTTCGAAAGGTAGGGGTGGGTCCCCAACCCCTTCTCAAAACATTCGAAAAACCCGTCCCAGTCAGTGGCTTTAGGTCGGGTTTTTCGGGGGGGGCTATAAAGGGGCACCGCGGGGGCCAAAGGGTTTACGAGAACGGGGTTGTGATCCGAGTCTTTGCTCGCTAGAGATTCAGGAAATAACCGCCTTCTGATCCCTCTGGAGACAACGAAGTCAGGGCGCCCGGGGGGATAGCCGGGATTGAAAGGGAAATGAGTGGGGGGCGGAGGCCCGGCAAACCAGGCCGTGTAGGGTCTATGACGTCCGGGGGTAATCCGCCGTGAGCGGGACATAACCTAGAGCCCCTGAAGGGTGCTTAGCGTTGAATTTACCAACCCCATTAAAAAAGGCGTGGTACCCCGAAGCAGCACCTCCCCTGTCAGCCCCCGTAGGCCCGGTCGAACCGGTGGTAGGGAGGGAAGTAGATGGAAAAAGAGACGCACTTTGGGCCCCCCGAGGTCCATTGGATAGCCGTTGCTTCCATGTGTTGGAGGGGGGGAAGTGAGACGACGTGGTGGTCAAGGCCCCCCCTTTTTACCAGAACCGCCGTCCCACCCCTTCCCACATCCCCCGCTCGGGCACTACGATGGCAGATAAACTCTGCTAACGAGAACCTTTATTGCGGAGCGCAAGGGGGGGTTTTTTCCCAGCAGCATTACTTGACACGTGCTTTGCCAAAAAAAATTTCAAGTCAGCCTTCTTCCCCGCGATCCGTTGGGGTTCCAGAGTGCGCCCGTGAGCTCCTTCAGCACTGGTGGTCCTCTATTCGGGTGCACTGCCATGAGAGACCGGGTAGAGTATGATGTGCCCCCATGACCAGGTGGCCAGGGTTTAAATCCCCCGGGGGAACTCCGGGAAACCTTTCCCCAAAGAGACTCGATAAAAAGTCCCAGGGGCCCCCAGCCCCCGGAAAACCCTTGATTTAGCTCAATACTTTTTTAGCTTTGCAGATCATCCTCGGGTGGGGGGTTTTTTTTTAAAAGGGGTGGGAGTTGGGAGTGGAAGGAAAGGGTTGGAAGGGTGTAGGATGGCAGTGTGGGTTGGGATAGGGAGAGGAGCGGTTGCGGGCGGGCCCTCGACCAAAGGGGTAGAAGGTTTCCCAAACCGGGTTCAGGTTTGGTGGTTTTGGGCAGGTCCCCCGGCCTGGGGGGGGGAGGGGTATCTCTTTTTGGGACAGACATGGCGAACGTTTGTACCAGTGGTTTTGGGGGTTGGAGCTGGAGTCACTTTCGCCCTCCGTCCCGCAACGTCCCCCCAGGGCTTCTGGCCTTCACTTGGCCCATCCGTCCTCCCTTCTTGAGGCTTGGGGGCCCGCACTTTCCCCTGCCACCCCAAGGCTTTTACGGGGGCAGCCCCGCCACGCCGAGGAAGGGGGCCTCCTGAGCAGTGCAGGCACTTCGGGGGAGATCGTCTCCCTCCGGACACCCCCCCCTTTCGGGGTTTCACCACCACAAAAAACCCACACCTAGGGTTAGCGGGGGCAATCCCCCGCACATGCCAAACCGGAAACAGTTCTTGCACTAAACGGGCCGCCTGGAGACTTGTACTTCTCCACCCTGACGGGGGAGCCCGAAAAGGATGATATGGAAAAACACCCTTTTGCGGGGGGCTCCCCGGGCGCAGAAAAGAAAAGAAGTTCGGCAACCGCTGCCTTTCTCCGGTCTTCTGATCCCCCTTCCATTGGGAGAGCACCCTGTGTGAGGGAAAATTTTAGGGGGAAAACCCACCCCCTAGCCCCTCCTGGATGTCGTCAGGGTTTGTCCGTTTCAGGAGTCCCTTAACCCCAACCCTGACCGGGCGCCCCCCTCCCAGCTGTAGGACCAATCTGGCCCCCAAAGCCGGCAAAAACTTTGGGGGGGGGAATCTTCCCCCGCCCCGACTGGAGGGCACTGGGTTTTTTTTTTCCCCGGCAGCCTGCCCGCCTCCACAGGCTCTAAAACCCTTGGCCCGGGGTGGCCCCCCAACTTGGAGTCCCCCCCACATACACAATTTGATGGGAGGGATTTTTCCCCCTTTGCTTTGCCACGGCCCAGAGCCCCTAGTACCAGGCTGGGGTGAGACACGGGTTGCGTTTTTTTCCCGCAGGTTTCCGGGCCCCTTCCCACCTTTACCCAGCGCTGGCGCACCCTTTGGGCCCCGGGGCCCCCGCTGGCCTCGCTCTCATCACCAGAGCTGCCCCCTAAATGGTTAGGGTTGCCCCCCAGCAGCTTCCTGGTGTTGCCCGGCCCCTTTCCCCCTTTGGGGGGTCTTACGGTCCCAAATCCTTCAGACCCATCATTGGGCCCCTGGCTCGAAACCTCGCGCATAACGGGAGGTTTTGGTTTCCCGAAGACGTCCCTCCACGTCCCCCGGGCTCGGGACGAGCTGCAACACGCGCGAAGCGTGCGACCCGGTCTTCCAAATCTGAAAGAAAATTCAGCCGGGGGTTTCACCCCCCACCGACACCCCCTTTGGGGGGGGGTGCCGGGGTTGACCCGCGGGTTTTTGGAAAACCCCCTTTTTTTAGCGCTTGGGGTCAGTGCCGCTTGCAGCGGTCTTTAATGGCGGGGGCGGCTAGGCACCCCCCGGTCAGGGTTGCGTTGGCAAACCCTTAGGTTTCCCCCCCATTGTGCTGGCGGGAGCTTTCGCCATCCTCCCCGGGGTTTTCGGGCTGTCGGCCCTAAAAAAAGGGGCCCCCAGCACTTTTTGCCCCCCCCGCGGCAAAAATTTACCTCCCCGTAGTGGAGGGGCCCCGCTGGGCTCGCCCGCATCGGCATTGCTGCCGACGCTTTAAGGGGGCCACACTGTCCCTTTAAGCCGAGGGGCCCAGGGTGCAGTGCCGGAAGCCCCCCGGGGGGTCTGCCAGCGGCACGCGCGCTCCGGTAGCTGGAGGGGCCCCCTTTGGGGGTTTACCTTGGCCACTTGCGCCCACCTCGCCGGGAGTTTGCGAGGTCCCCCCTTGGCCGAGGGGTTTTTGCCCCGATAAGGGCCGAAACTTCACCCCAGGGGGACTCCGGGCTGGGTGTGGTACCGGCACGCCCCACCTCCAGTAATTTGAGGGGCCCCGACCTCCACCCGTTGGCTGTGGACTGCGCCCACCTCCCCCCGGAAAATTTGGGGGGGCCGGGGCCCGCCTTGTTGGCCCCAGAAAGGGCCGATTTGTTGGCCCCAATAAGGGCCGATTTGTACCCGGGGGCCCACTATAGCTTTCCTGGCCACGGCACGCTTTTTCTCCAGGAATTTTGGGGCGGCCCAATGACTTCGGCACCACCTCAGGCTTGTTGCCCCTCGAAGGGCAGTTCCTCTGAAGCTCCCGCCTTGGGTTGTGGCGGACCATTTCCCAACCCGGAACGAGCCCCTTTCCCTAAACCCCAGGGCCTTCATTTCCCCCGAGCGGAGATTTCCCCAACTTCCCCAAAAAGGGAGGGCCCCGAACAAGCCTGCCGTTGACGGCGGATCCCCCGCCGCTCGCCCCCAACTTTTTTTTGCCCGGGGTCGGTCGTTTCCCGGGGCCCCCGGGGGGGTTTTTCCCTGCCTCATCCGGCGGTTTCTCCCGACCCCGACCCCAAACCCCTTTTTTTCCCTTCAACGCAGGCTTTTTTCCGAAGGGCACGATCCGTAGAATAGCAACGCCAAAGATGCTCAAAAAGCCAGGAACACTTTAAGGGAGGCGGGAAGACACCTTGCACTCCCACCCTCGACGTTGTCTTGTGTGCCCCCCATATTTATAGCGTCTTAATACCAAGGGAAAAAAAAGGGGGGGGGAGAAAGAACTAGCCGGTGCCCGTCACGTTGGTGGACGCTGCACTGGCTTGGTCAGTAGGCCGTTACTCTTCCCGCTCCCCGATTGGTATCGGTCTCCAACAAGATCCCCCTTGTTTGTTGTCAGTGATTTTTTTTAACTGGAGGCGCTGATGACAAAAAGGTGGGCAGGCGATGTTTTGGGGGGTTTGGGTTTAAACCACTCTCCGCCAGAGGGCAGGTAAGTCCGAAAACCAGTTCTTGAACGCTGTTTGGTATTGATAATTAGATACTCGAAAACCAAAGGCCCCAACCCCGGGAAATCAGTGTTGAGACACTATGGCAGTTTTGCCCATTCCCCGATTTGGAGTTTTGAAGTTAGGGCAGGTTTGAAAAAGCTGTGCTAGTAAGAAGATTCAGAAGTAATTACTTAAACAGTTTATAAAAGGAAGAGGGGTTGATAGTGAATTAAAATTTTGGTGTTTTAGCTGGGAAACTACATGGAACTAGAAGAGGGGGTTTAAAATATTCTGGAAGTATACTTTAAATTGTCGACGTTTTTCGGAGTGGGTAGTATGAATCAAAAGGGAAAAAATTTATGCTTGAGGTTAAAATGAGGTGGGGGGGGGTTGTTTTATTGTAAGGGTACTAAACTAGTCCCGTTCAAAACAGTTTGCCCATCCCCCTCTTTGTTACGATTAATTATAACTCTCGCTGATAAGTCTGGTAGGTGTACCATATCTTAAAAATTTAAAAGCTCTGTAATTTTATGGTCTGGGGGTCTTCCTTTTTCGAGATGACCGGGCCCCAAAACATTGAGGTAGTCTATCATTAAAAAAGTTTTTGGAAAATGTTCTTTGACTTTTTCAAGGGTGCTATAAATTGAATTACTTCCAGGAAAGGGAAGGGCCCCGACTCGAGAAACTTTTGCTCTATCACATCTATCTGGTATTCTGAACAATAAAGAGAGATAACGCAGCAATATGTTTATTGCGGCTTGACCGCCCGAGTGTTGGGAAAAAAACTCAATTCTCCTACTCAATCCGGTGGTTGTTTCACCCCCCATAATAATGCCCCTTTTTTTTTTCTATACTATCACGCTTTCCCCCTTTATTTCGGTCCCTGCAATAAAAGTACCCATCATTTGGAATATTTGATTTTAAACACAAACCCCCTACACCAAAGTTTTTTTAAATAATATAGCTGTGATCTGTCTGTTGATGGGGAAACCACAGCACACTCTGCAGTCAAAATTATCAGAACGAAAACTTTCATTTTAACACCTCACCCCAAACGAGTATCCCCTTCAAATAACTTCTAGGGTATACAATTTTTAAAATTTTAATGGAGGATAAGGATGAAATACCCTAAAAAATTTGTTTTTCATGGGTTCCCTTTCCCCCCACACACTAAAAAAATTCCCCACTACTTTATAAGGCAAAAAGTGCTCTAATTTTTAGTGTTTGATAGTAAGTCTTAGAATCATGTCATAAACTTACGAAATTTTTTAAACACATCCCTAAAATCAAGTTCTCCCTACACCAATGATTAATAATATATGCCACTGGAAATAATCGTTAGACAGGGTATGTATTTTCAGCGTGCTCATGACATTCATGTAGAAAATTTTCGAATTGTAAGGCGCTTTGGAAATAAATTTAAGTGAGATTTTTTTTTTATAAAAACGCAAAAACTTTTAGAGCTTAAGCTATATGTTGTTTAATATGTAGCCATTTAAAAAAGAAAAAGAAAAAACAATGGTTTTATAATCCTTTTTTTAAAATTTGACTTGGGAAAATTTTTAAACCATCCACCCCAAAATTTATTTTTTTATACACTCATGATTTCTTTTCAGTCCTTGGGTGAAGAGGGAAAAAAAATGGGCTCACCAAGGAGGTGAGACGTTTTGTTGTGTCAAACAAAATTAATTTCTCATGGGTCCTCCTTATCTATAATATAAAAAACCCTGGCGGTCTTTTCCGTTTTTTCCCTTTCCCGAGGTTTTTTCGTACGTTCGGTGAAATAGAGGTAGTTTAAATTTGCCCTCGAGCTTCCTGGGAACCCGAGAGTAATGAGAAATATCCTAAAACTGACATTTTGAAAAGGGATCGAATCTTGGGGGGGGGGGCCCAAAACATCCCCACTTTTACTTTAGGGGCCCCAAAACTTCAAGTTTGTCTGATTGAGCTGAAATTAAATTTACCGGGGTTTCTATCATGCAAAACTTTAACCCCTTATAATGTTTAAAAAAGCCCAGTCGAACTACTCTAAATCGATACATAATAATACCCAAAATTTTTTGAAAAGGGTTTTAATTTTTCCCTTTTTAATTATAAAAGAAATTGTATTTTTGGGGGGTTTTTAAAAGGCCTGAAAGAAAAATTTTGTAGTTTGTTTCGTGAGTTTCGAATCAACTGGCCCTCTTTTGGTACTGTAATGGTTTGTAGGGAAGTGAAGGGAAGGCATATAGTTAGAAAAAAACCCTTTAGGGGAGGTAAATTGCCCATGGATGTTAAGTTTTAAATTTTTATCTTTAAAATTTAGGGGGTGCTGAAGTTGGGAAAGGGGGTTTCCCAAACAGCAAAAAACTAAGAGAATAAACTACTTATTAGTGTGGTAGAGTATTTAAAATTTGTCGGGAATGTGTAAAGCTAACCCAAACTGAAAATAAAGGGTCTGAACATTATTAAATTTTTAAAATGAAGGACCCTAAAATTGAAAAAGGTTTCGGTTTAAAAAAAAAACTTTTTGGAAGTTAAATAGAACATATAAAAAATTTTAATAAATATAATGTGTCTTCCCCGAAAAATTTTGAAGTGTTTTAAAACTTTTAAAAATTTAAAATGGGGGTGCGGGAAAAGGTCAGAGTGGAGATTTTCAATACTAAAATTATCAACCACCTATAGGCAAGGAAAAAAAATAAAATTTAGTGAGATTTTAAAGGGAAAGGTCACACCCAAAAACCCAAATTTTTTAAAATTTGAATTCATAAAATGTGTTGTTGGGTAAAAAAAAAATTTCCCAATAATTATTATAAAAAAATAAATCTTTTAGTTGGTATAAAATTAAGTTTCGCAGATAACTTTGAAATGCAGAAATGTTTTTATTTTTTTTATTTTAAAGTTAATATTTGGGTTCAAGAGTTTAATAAAATTTAAAATACAAATAGTTTCTTTAGTGTGTTAGAAATCAAAAAATTAAAATTGTTAGGTTAAAATGGCCCGAATAATAAAAATAAAAAATCTGAGGGGAATTTTTTGGGTTTTAAAATTGGTTTTAAGATATGTGGTCTTATTTTTTAAGCCAAAGGAAAATAAATTTCTTGGTGTGGAAAAAAATTTAAATTTGACTATTCATTCCCGGGGTTTAAAAGAAATTTTAAAAATTAAAAATGTAATTTTAAAAACAGAAATTATTTAAAAAATCATGATTGGTTTCAACTAATGGAACATTTTTAAGTGTGGTTTAAAATTTAAATTTAAAAAAGATGAACGAAAATTAACCAAATAAACCCCAAAAATTTTCTTAAAATTTCAAAATGGAAAAAGTGGGAACCAAAATAGGTTTAGGAAGGGGCAGTATTTCGAAAATTTTTTCCCAAAAATTTTTAGAAAATTTTATTTTTTCTTTTGAGAAAAAAAGTTTTTAAAATTTTTCAAAAGGTAAAAAAATACCCCCGTAACATAAAAAATGGAAAGTTTTTTTTAATAAAAAAAAAAGGGATTTTTTGGGGAAAGGGGTGGAAAAATGGGTGGCCCTTTATCTAAAAATAAAAAAGCTTAAAAGAAACAAAAAAAATTTTATATGGGAGACAGTTTCAATTTTTTTAACGGGAGATAAAAAACCTAAAAATAAAAAAAAAACTGAAGAAAGTATCTTAAAAAGGGGGTATATAGCTTACTATTAAAAAGATAAATATAGAAAATGTAACTTCCCCCTTTATTTGGGTGCCTGGTAGCCAACCCTAAAATACTATACTAGGGACACTCTAGGGGGGGTTTCCAAAGGGCAGGGTGGACCCCGAGCGGGGGGGAGGGGTTGGGATTTATGGGATGTGGGGGAAAGAGGCTAGCAAGTTTTTTCCCCAAAGATCTGTTTATTTCTCCAAACAGTTACTACGCTTTCTACATCGATTTACGCAATTTCCCCCCCACGGGGGGAACACTCCGATAACGGAACCCGTGACAATACTTATGGGGCCCCGGGGTCGACTCTCAAGGCCCCGGGGTTTAAACCCACTTGACTACTGTTAACTAGTTCATTCTTCTCTCAGCGAGCCGACTACACATCTTTACGCTCGTGCCCCGCAACAACCACCGTGTGTTCTTCTCACACACTTCACAAGTCGATCCCAGTTCTCACGAGTC
>JBCFYV010002476.1:0-59818 GCA_039000515.1 Timema cristinae
AGCACTGTAAAAGTAATTTATTCAAATTTTTGAGGTCTACCTTAATTTTGAAAGTGTGTTGATTGGTACAGTGTGACCAATTTTGGGAAACACTGCAATAAAATGGCAAGTTTTTCACAATTCACATAGGGGCAAGGTTGATTTGTTTCAAAAGGGGTCACACTTGACTGTGCAAAATTTCCCCAACAGATATTATTGACAACAGCCTTGATTGATTTTGGTTGGTTTGGGTTGGTTGGTTGGGGCTTCAAATATCTTTGGTTTGCTGTTAAGGTGGTGGCTTAGTCTTTTTTGGTTCTAGGGCATGTTAAAAAAAAAAAGCAATATTGTTAATATGTATGGTGGTTTTAAAACTTTATTAGTGTTTGGTGCTTGGTTAAATATACACGTCCATCAGGTTAATGTTAATCACCATACTTAGACAATAGTAGTATTAAACAAACCTGTACGGGTGTTATACAAACAAATTGTTGTAAAAATTTTTTCTACCATTTTTACCTTTGTTTTAGTGGGAAAAACCAAATTTTCTGCCCAACAGCCATTTTAAGCTACCCGGGCGACTGGGCCATTAAATGTTCATAATTAGGGTATGCAATGTTAAAAAAAAAAGAAAAATTAACAAAATTCTTTTGAAAAAATTTAATTTTATTTTTTCATTTAAACAAAGCATGTGTTGTATTTTACAGAGCTCAGGTTTAGTTTTCATCAAAGAAATATTTAACTATTTTTAAATTTTTTTGTATTGTTGGTACTAATTGTAACTCTACCATAGAAATTAAAAATTTAATTGGTAAAAACATTTTTTTTAATCAACAACGAACTAAAAAATGTTTTAACAATCTATAGAGTTTTAATACACTACCTGCTCTGAAACATACTAAAATTCAAGGCATATCCCGCAAACTTTATTTTATTTGTTTAATTCTCTTTCAAAAAAAATTTTTCTTCTCTTTTACCCACTGTCCTTGCCTATGTCCCTTTAAAAGTAAAATTTTTGTCAACAAGAACTGTAAGTGTTTATAAAGTGCAGCATTAAACGTAGTTCTGGGGGGAAAAATCCTGACAATAAAATATTATTTTGATCACAACAAATTATTTAAAAATATGTGGAACACTGTTTTTAACAAGATATCTCAATGTAGGATGTGAATTTATAGAAAGTATGTTTTAGTGGCGAAAGTCAAGAGTGTGGGCTTTGGTGCAGTATTTAGTGTCCCTTTTTTTGATTTTTTTAACAAAAGTGGACTTACTAAAAAATAAATAAACTATTTTTAAATGAAATTTCTCAAAAGAAGTTTAAAAAATAAACACCATTTTGTTGAATTACTGGATGAAATCAAAAATAGCTTTTATTCTAATCTTTTTTTCATAAAGTTTATTTAGAATCAACTATTTCTTCTCATTACTTTAATTCCTGAATTTTAGTGATTGGCACATCCCCGAACATTGTCTACTTCACCTTAGAAAAAAGTTATAAATACAAAGATTAAAAAAAAAATTTAAATCACTAATAGTAACAAGAAAAGCATTCTTCCGATAAATTAAATAGTAGGGCTGTTGGTGCCTTGATATTATTAGGAAAAAGATCATTAGATTTTCACTTTTGTGGTGTTATTTTTGAAAGATTTATCAAAATATCCTTGATATTTAATTTTTATGCTCGTTTTTAAATTTTTAATTTATATGGAAAAGCCCCAACAACATTCTTTTGTCATTGTGCTTTTCAAATAGCTCTTTTTTAAATTTTTAATTTCAGGAATGACCTTTCACTTGTGGATTAAATAAGTAAAAGTAAAAAAAAATACCCGAGAAAAATATATAAAGGAATTAATTTGAATAATTAAAATTTCAGTTCCCTTTTCTTTTGAAAAATTTATACTTTTGCGTCTCAAACTGGCCCGAATGATAGTTTTTTTAGTAAGAAGGTAGAAGTTAAAATGTTTCATAAATTGTACAGACTTTCTGCAGCCTTGTTCCATTCTTCATCTTTTGTGTTTGAAAATTTGTAACACAGTGTAGTAAGGGTTATCTTTATATTTTTTTTAAAACTTCAAAACATTGCTGGAGTGCCATTAAAGTTTGGGTCTAACATAAGAGTGAACCCTTCATTTTCTAAACATGTTCTGCAATCAAAATGCTTTGATCCTTCCATAGCTCTCCAAAATCGTTTGATTATATATTTGGAAATTTTTGTTCTATTTCCCACAGTAAGTCTGGTTTTTGCACTTTTATTAAAAGAGACTAAATTTTTAAATGTATAGGGCTACCTTTACCAGCTTTACAAAAACATTGCATTGAAAATGAACGGCTTATGAAAGTTTTAAAGTTGGAGAAAAAAAAGTATCAGATACTCACATATTTTACCACTATTTTAAGTCTTTTAAACTATCTTCTATTATCCATTTTATGTCTAATGCGTAAAGTATCTTAGTTGTAAACCATTTTTATAATTAATAATAGTAAGCTTTCGGAAAATTCCTTTTATTTTTTTGGATCTTTAGGAAATAGGTGAAGGGTTTGAATTGGGGCTTTTTTTAAAAAAAATCATCAGTACTTACTGTCACTAAAATTAAAACCAAGTAAAAAAAACCTCTTCTCTTGAGCAGATGGTTGGACAAAGAAGGAAATTTATAATAATTTTGGTTTCAGCAATTTTTCATTCTGAACAAATTGTTCAACATTTGTTTTCAATTTCTTTTTCACATTGCTTATTTTTCGGGGACATTTTTTTCTTCATTTAAACTTGAAATTTCTTTAGTGGTTTATATTACAAAAAAAAAAAATTATATTTATTATTTTTTTTATATTTTTAAAAATATTTGTTCAACGTAGGTGATGTAAGAGGGGTTATCTTTTTCATATCAATAAAATGAAGAGTTTGTATGTCATTTAGCGTTGTGCAATATCTACTGCAGAAGAGGGTCTGAAATTTAAAAATTATTTAGACCATGTGCAAGAAACATGTGCCCTCTAAAAAAAAGCCTGAATTTAATTTTTTTTTAATTTTTTTTATTTTATTAAGTTTAAAACCCACCCAATATTATAATTGAGACAGATTTAGGACTCATTTCATAAAATTTGTGCAATTTTTTTAAAAAATTTTATTTTTTTTTTTAATTTTTTAAAAATTTTTTTATTCTTTATTTTTTATTTTTTTTTTTTAATTTTTTATTTTTTTTATTTTTTTTCAAAATTTTTTTAAAAATTTATGGGGTTTTTGTTGTTTTTTTTTATTAAAAAAATTTTTAGGGAAAATTATATAAAAAAAAAATGTAAAAAAAGGGGACAGGGGAAAAAAAAAAAAATCTAAAAAAAAAATTAAAAAGGGGGGGTAATAGAGGTTAAAAAAGGGGCAAAAGAAGTTATTTTTGGGATGGGAAAAGTTTTTTTTAAAAAAGCTTAAAAGGGGAAAAAACAAAACCAAATTAAAATTTTGGCCAAAAATGGCAAAAAAGAACAAAAGGGTAAGAAAATTTTAAAAAAGGGTAAAAAAAAACAAATCTAAATAAAAAAGGGTCAAAAAAGGTATAAATGTTCAAAAAAAAAAATTCAAAAAGAATAAAAATGTGCCAAAAAAAATGCAAAAAAAAAAAGGGGCAAAAAAATGTTAAAAAATAAAAAAAAAATGTAAAAGAAACTAAAAACTTTTTGATTTGATCTCCCTCAATGTTTTATTTTTTTGGGCCCCAAAATATTTTTTTTCCCCGGGAAAAGTCGGTAATTCTTCTTTTTTTTTAAAATAATTTGTAAAAAACCTTTTTTTAATTTTTCTTGTTTTTAATTACTAATAACAATAAAGTTTAAAAAAATCAATGTCCAAATGTCAACATTTACCAAACACTAATACATAAAGCCCACATTCTGCCCTGGCGTAAAGGTGATTACTGAGGTGACTGGTAAATTTTTTTTTTAAAGAGTAAAAATATTTTTGGGCAGGGGGAAAGATAGTGGAAATCAAGAAGGGGCAATCAGGAAGCTGGGACCCCAAATTTTTAAAAGTTTTAATTTTGTTATATTTTTTTAAAACCTGCTATCAGGACTGTGTTTGCAGGTAAAAAATGGCAAAATGGGTTCTATTCCTCACATGAGAACCTTCAACCTCCCTCAATTATTCTTTAAAATCTGATTAAAAAAGAAACAGCGGGCACAAAATTTTTCACCCACTTAAATTTTTATTATTTTACTTTTTGAAAAGAAGAACTTTTTATCTGGGGTAAGTTGAATGATTTACTGGCCTCAAAACTGCCTTTAAACCCCTTTGACGCAAAAAAAAAAGTTTTTTTCTTAACCAAACCTCACAATCCCTTCTTCCCCTTTTTTCACTCCACCACCTTTTTTTACGAAAAAAGTATGCATATTAAGTTTGTGTGTGGAAAGAAAAAAAGGGAAAACCCAAACGGTCCCAAAAAAGTTTGGCGGGGGAGATTACATACTCATGTTCAGTTTAGTATCCATCAAGATTGTACAAAAATAAAAATTAATTTTAATTCAAAAAATTTTTTTAAAAAGGGGAATAAATAGAAAAAACCCATAGGTATAAAATCAAGACGAAAAAAAATAATAAATTGTTATGAAATTTTTTTCCCCTTCCATGTGCAACCAAATTTTTCATCCAAGAATGAATATTTTTAAAATTTTTAATAAGTCTGGTGAAAATTCATTTTTTTTTGAGACTTTGAAAATCCCACCCCAGCACAGTTTGTTTATGTTAAAAAGAATAGAGTTTATTTTACAAAGGTCTGGCCCTTTATTACCCCCGTGCAGTCTGTTTATGTTAGTCATAGATTGACAAAAGGAGAACAAATTTAATAATGAAAAAAAACAAGAAAAGAATGATAAAAAAGAAGTGGGGGTTTGACACTCTTTAGCACCCACTCCTTTTAGGGCAGTTGTTTTAAAAAGGCAAGAAAATGATGGGGCACGAGGTGGGGTTAATTTTTAAAAAGGAAAAGTCAAAATTACCAGGGAAATTTTGGGTAATAGTTTTATAAAAATTCTCTCCCAAAATACTATATCAGCCCGAAATTTTTAAAAAATATTTTTTATTAAAAATTTTTTATGCTTTATCCTTTGGGTTTTAAGACTTTTCATTGGTCAATTTAAATGGCAAAAAACCCCTTTTGTTTTTTAAGATTTTAATGATGAAAAAAAGGGGTAAAAAAGTGAAAGTCAAAGAGACAAAAAAAAAAAAAGAAAAGGAGTTAAATATTTATATTTTGAAAAGGGAAAATACATTATTATTTTTTTATTATGATGGGTTTATACCGGGGAAAAATCATGTGATCACATGTTAGCAGTGAAGGTGTACAAAGGGCAAGTGCACATAAATAGGCCATGGCATTTTAATAGCAAGAAGGGGTTCCCTTCTGTCCCTTTTATACTCAATTCAATTCTTCTAATGCAATTAAATATCTATATTCAAAAAACTTTGTTTTCCCCGTATCACATGGAAGCAAACAAATGATTAGATAAGTAGTTCCCAAAGATATAGCATAGAGTCTAAAAAGTCATACAAGAGAAACAAGAATGGAATTTTTACATTTTTTGGGAAAAAACAACCCCAACTTTATGTACAGGCGCTAGAGTGAAACATGCGCACAAACTAATAGGTGCTTGTGAATGGCAATCGAGGGGGCCATAAAACTAAGAACACCAAATAAACAAACAAAAAAATACAATCAAAACCAAGCAACGGGAAAAAAAACGGGGCAACTAGAAAATTTTTTAAATAAAATAAAGTAGGAAAAAACAAAAACAGTTTAAAATAAGGCTTTAGTTAAATATAAATGAAAAGGGGTTTTAAAAATTTGGGGATTCAACAAAAATTTGGGAAATTTTAAAAAACAAAACCATTACTAGGGAAACACAGACAATAACAAAATGCCCTCAACATTTACATAAACAATAAAACTAAAATTAACCCAATATTTATATTTTTTTGGAAAAAATGGCTAAAATGTTTTTTTTTAAAATGAAGAAATTTACTTTTTAAGAAACTTATTTTTTTTTCTGGAAAACTAATCTAAATAACATCCCCATGCTAAAAAAAACCCTTTTTATTTTAAAAATTTAAAATTTTAATTTTTATTTTTTGGAAAGGGTTTTCCTTTTCCCATTTTTTAAAAAAAGGGCATGGCATTTTTAAAATAAAAATTTATTAGGTTTTTTAAAATTTCTTTTTGTTAAAAAAATAATACAATTTTTTGAAAGATGCTTTTTCCTGAAAATTAAAAAGTTTATATAAAAAACTTTAAAAAATAAATTGAAATTTTTTTTGACAAAAATTAAAATAGCTTTAATCTTTTATTTTGGGGGTAAATAAAAAAAAGTAGGGGGGGAAAAATTTAAAAAAAAAAATTTTTGGGGTTTTGGCCCATACCAAAAAACAAAAATATTAAGGGTAGTTGGGTTGAAAATATTTTTGGTAGGGTAAAACCTTAATCAGTGATAAATTTCCCTGACACACCCGCGATAAAGGGGGGTTTAAATCATGGCAAAAGATTTTTTTGATTAAAAATACGGGGGTATTAATACAAAAAAAAAATTTCAGGGTTTTTAACTATACCGACAGAGAAACCCAAACCCCTGTTAGCAAGGGTTTAGTCCCAAACATTTACAGATAGAGGGTGGCATGTGATCACCCAACGACAAACCCCTTTTAAAACTTTTAATCTCATTTTTTAAAATAAAGGGACGGGCTACTTATTTGTTCAATAGCTCATTCAATTTCCGATTTTTAAACCCAAATTCCAGGCCAACTTTTCACAAAAAATTAGGGGAATGGTGGCAAGGAGGCTCCCTACTAAAAAACGCATAATTTTTTTTCCATTTTTGGTTAAATCTTTTCCCCGGGAAAAGTTCCTTTAATTTTGGTTTTTTTCTCAGGGTTTAATAGTTTACTTGCCAAAAACATAAACCCAGTTTACGGTGAAGGGGGGAAATTTTTTTTGAATCCCGTGCCCACTCTAAAATAATAAATCGGGAAATTACTGATATTTTTTTCCCCTTCCCCTCCACCCAAACCCCAAAACCCAAAATCTGAAAATTTCCAGAAAGGGGCCCCCAAAGGATTTGGGCATTGTCCAGCCGCCACTCAAGGGGGGGGGCCAAAAAACAAACAAAACAATAAAAACCCCCTTAACCTAAAAATCGTTTGGGGCGTAAGTTGCTAAGCATAACAATTGTTCACGTTTCTATACTAAAAAAAAATTTGAAAACTTGGAAATTTTAAAAATTTTTTTGATTTTATCCACTTTTAAAAAATGGCAAACCCAAATTTTTTTTTAATTTGAAATTTTTTCTTTAACCATTCTTTAATATCAAAATTTTTTTGGTAAAAGAAAAAAAAAAATATGAAAACCCATTGTCTACAAAACATGCACGGAAATTTTAATTTACTTTTTTTTTTCAAAACTATTTTGTACAATCTCACGGGTGAAACTTTGGATTTTCCCCTTTT
The DNA here is from genome assembly GCA_039000515.1 of Timema cristinae. Classification (NCBI taxonomy): domain Eukaryota; kingdom Metazoa; phylum Arthropoda; class Insecta; order Phasmatodea; family Timematidae; genus Timema; species Timema cristinae. The sequence goes on from JBCFYV010002476.1 coordinate 7,460, forward strand.
AATTTTTTCCTATCACACCATTTTTAATTCGAAATTTGGGATTTTTTAGGTTTGGGATTTTTTTCCATTTTTTTACTACTAAATCACCATTTAAAAATGGGGGGGACACTAAAAAGAAATTTCCACCCCCAAGTGCAAATTTTACCTTGCCCCCAAACCCCTGATATCAGGAAAAACCCTATTTTTGTTATTGAGTTTTAACAAAGGTTTTGGGGAAGTAAAACCATATTATTGCTGTATTTTATCTAAAAAAGGTGTATCTGAAACCCATGTATTGAGTTGAATATTTTAAAATACCCAAAGTAAAGGGTTCAATGGCAATAAAAATGTAAATTTTAAAAAACCCAACACCAATAAAAAAAAAATTTTAAAAATATTAAAAATTTTTTTAATTTTTTTTTACTATAGAAATATTTTTCTGGGTTTTGAAATTTTCTATAAAAATTAGGGGAAATTCGGGGGTTTTTAAAAAAAATTTTAAATTTTAAATATGTTTTTTTTTACATTAAAATAATTTGATTTACTTTCCAAAGAAAAGGGATAAAGACTTGTAAATTTTTTTGGTATAAATAAAAAATGTTATAAGCTTTTGGGAAAAATTAAGGTAAAAAGGGGGGGAAAAAATTTTATTTTTTCTCAATAAAAATTTTAAAGTTTTATTTTAAAAATGATATTTAATTTGAAAAAGAAAACTCCCATTTTAAAAAGGACTGAGGACCAAAATAATATTCTTGATCATAAACCCGTGAGCCCCAAGGATTTTTGCTAACCCAAAGGGACCGGAGAGAAAATTCTTGACAATCAAACAGTGAAAACAAGGATTTCAAAGGGACCTGGGGAGTTTTCCCTTGAAAAAAATTTTTAAAATAAAGGCTGTAGTTTAAAAACCGTTCTAATTTTTTTATATTATTTTATTTTAAAACCCAACATTTTTTGGGAAAATAGTTAAAAGATCCCAATAAAAAAAAAATTTTTTGAAACCGATATGAGGGCAAAATAGATTTTTCCCCTTAAAACCAAAACAGCTTTTATTTGCAACTTTTTTTTAAAAGCCCAAAAAAATAATAAAATTTGGGGAAAATTTTTGCATACACACACCATTATTTCATTGTTTTAAAAAATTAAAATCCCCAAATTAATGCTTTTTTTCTATATTTTTATACTTTAAAAAAGAGTTAAAAAAAATAAATTTTCCCAAATTTAAATTTTGCAAGACAATTGAAAATTATAAAAGCACAACTTTTGTTAAACATAATAAATATTTTTTAAACCTAGGGGGTTTTTTTTTGAAAAATTTTTTTAAATTTCAAAAGTGACATGTTTAAAATTTAGTAACTTTGCTGGGGTTTAAATAACATTTAAGAATTTTTTTTGGGACATATATTTTAAGCAATTACAGAAACTACTGCTAAAGTAATACACATACCAATTAAATAAAAAATTAAATAACACAATAATACATAGAAATAAGATTTTTTTGGGCCAAAGCCCACAATAAAAAGCAGAAACCGACTTTTCAAATATGCGTACTTGCCCATCCCGATTAACCACGGGCTGAACAAGAAAATACCTGAAAAAATTTAAATTGTTTAGGAGAAAAAAAAAAAGAAAAGGGAAACAACACATAAAGGGTGAAAAATTTAACCCAAAACCCCCCCACAAAAAAATTTCTGAATGAGGGGAAAAAGATCTTGTGAGTGGGAAAAACAAACAAAGGGGAATAAAATTGAGGTTGGCTACACTGAAAGGGTTTGAGCGAGACCACTTACTGCCTCCCCAAAACGCCCAAAATTGTCCAAAAAACATTTTGGGTTTTTTTAAACCGCACAAAGCCAAATTTTTTTTTTTAAATGTGTAATAAAAAGGTTAAAACAACTGTAAAAAAAAATACTTTATATTTTTGGTGCACAAAAGAACAGGGGGGGTTTGCTAGGCAAGAGATTGCAAAAAAACACATACTTTTCGTGGTTTTAAAATATTAAAATATTTATCTAATAGTATTTTTTTTAAATTGTATGAATGCCTCCCTCATGGAAGTTGCAGAAATATTTTGTAGAAAAAATTTAAACTATACTAAATAAATTTACCACCAAAATAAAAATTTTAAAGAAGGGTTTTTGTACTGAGGGGCCCCCAGCGAAGGGTTTGGGAGATAATAAAAGGCCCGGGGTTTAAATCCCAGATGAATTCAGTGGGGGTTTGGGATTCCATGAACAGTTTTACCCTCTAGTCAATGCAAATGAGGAAAATTTTCTTCTGCATTCCCCTTTCCCTTTTCCACCCCTTTATTTGGGTTTAAAAATTTTGGGGAAGCCGGGACTGATATTCGAAAAGGGAGCAAATAATAAAATAAAAAAATTTTAAACAATCTTAGGTATACCCAAATTTGACCACTAAGAAAAATTTTAGCAACCCCCGCAGCCTTCTGCTTTTGGGGTTCGGGGGCCAAAAACTTCACTTAAATTTAAAATTTGCTTATAAACATTTTATAACTTTTAAAAATTTGGGTTTTATTTGGGGCCTTAAGCTTGAGAAACATTTGGGTGTTAAATAAAAAGATTTTATGAAATTTTAAAAAACAAACAAAACTTAAACAATTGTGCAATAGACACTTAAACTATACCAAATAAAAAACCCCAGGTTTAAACAAAAAATTTTTAAATTTGGAAAGTCTAGTGTTTAGCATTTGTTTTTAAAAGTTCTGCACTTTTTTTTTAAAATGGGTTTGGTTTTTAAAAATAAATGAATCAAATCTGCTCTTCCCCTTTTAAAGGCTTTCAGGGTTTAAAAAACCAGAGCAAAGACATTAAAAAGCTGCTCTTTACTTTAAAAACCTCTCATGGTATAAAAAAAAGAACAAAGAGCTTTTCAAGTTCGCTTTTTAAACTTTGAAATATCTCAGGGTAAAAAACAGAGAAAAAAAGCATTCAAATCCCGGGCCCCTTTTAAATTTGGGTTCTCTCTTTGGGTTAATAAACCGGGAGAAAAAGACTTTTTCAAATGCTGCTCTTTCCCTTTTTGGGTTCTCTCGGGGTAAAAAACCAGACCCAAAGACATTCAAATTGCGGCTCTTAAACCTTGGGTTTTCTCATGGTATAAACCAAGCAAAGAGAAATTCAAATGTTTGCTCTTTACCTTTGGGTCCTCTCATGGAAAAAAACCCAAAAAGAAGCAAAGACTTTCCCAATCTGCCTTTTTACCTTTAGGTCTCTCAGGTTTAAAAACTAAAAGCAAAGAGAAAATTAAAATTGCGCTTTTTTAACTTTTTAGGTCTCTAAAATGATATAAAACCAGAGCAAAAGCATCCAAATGGGTTTTTTTAAAATTTGGGTTTTTTCTCATGGTAAAAAACTTACAAAGGGGCATTCAAGTGCGCCTTACTTTAAAATTTTTTCTCATGGAATAAACCAGATCAAAGGGCTTTTCAAGTGTTTGCCTTTACTTTAAAATTTTCTCATGAAAAAACCCAAATCAAAGGGGCTTTCAAAGAAAGCTTTTCCATTTTGATGTAAGGGTTTTAAACCGGGTTTTTAAAATTTAAAAGTAAAGTAAACAATCATAAAAGGGTGAATGGGGTTTAACTGGAAAATTTAAAAATGGTTCTAGTGTTTAAAAGAAAAAATTTTGGTTTTAAATAAAATCAAAAAATTTTTTTTCAATTTTAAAATACCCTAATTTAAAAGGGTTTTAAAATAAAAAATTTGGACTTTTTCCCCCCCCTTTAAAACATATAAAAAAATTATAGCAAATCAAATTATTTGGGCCCTGTTTGGGTTTTTTTTTTTTTTTTCAATTTTTTTTGAAAGAAATCTGTGGGAACTAAAAAAGGGTTTTTCTGTAATATTTTCCCTCCTTATGAAATTTGGTTTTTTGGTGGTTTTTTTGGGGGGTAAAAAATTAGGTTTAAATATTTTGGTTTTTTTTTGGGAAATTTTGATTTTAAAAATTTTTGTTTTGGGGGGTTTTTTAATATTTTTTTTTTTAAAAGTTTTATTTTTTTTGGGAAAAAAAATTTAAAAATTTTAAAATTAAAAAATTTAAATTTAATTCAATTTTTTAAATTCTTTTTTAGGAGGGTTAATGGGAAAATTTTTAAAAAAAATTGTTTTAAAAGGTTTTTTTTTTTGTTGGTTAATATTGTAAATTAAAATTGGGTTTTTGGTTTATGGTTTTAAAAAATTTGGTTTTTGATTTTCCCCAAAAAATTTAACCGAATTCATTAAAAAAAGGGGTTTTATAGACAATTAAATTTTCCTTTCAATGATGAAAAAAATTTCCCAAATTACATCAAACATTCAGCCTAAAAAATTAAAATATTTGTGGGGTTTTTGGCTTCAAGCGAGGAGAGCATTGAATATCGTTTTTTTGGGTTGCTTTTTTTTTGAGAGGCGCACACTTTTTCCCCCAAATTATTAAAAAAATTTTAGTTAACCTTAAACCCCCGTTTAAAAAATTTAGTAAAAAATTTTGAGAAAGGGTTTTATTTACTAGTTTTAAAAAAGGGTTCCCAAAATATAAAATCTTTAAGGAGTGGACTTAATATCCAAGAGCTACTTTAAAACATTTTCATCTGGGTTTCACAAATTAATATACAGTATTAAAAGGGGAAAAACAAATTTAAATGTTTTTTAAATTTTAACATTCATTTTTTTACATCATAAAAATTAATTTTTGTCCTCTATAAGCTATTTAGGGGGGGCTCACCTCCTGGGATATTGCATATTTTTTGGCTTTTAGCAAAAAAAGAAGCCTTTTGTTTTTTTTTTGGTAATTAAATTGACTTTTTGAGAAAAATATTCTTAAAAATACACAATTTAAATACATTACTTGAACATGGACTAGATATTTTTTTTGAACAAAGTTTAAATCACACTTTAAAAGTTTGCCCTTTCATAAAAGGGGTTTTGTAAATTTTTGGTCACCAAACTGGACCAAAGTTTTTTAAAAAAAAAAGTAAAAATTGGAGACTGAAACCCGGGCACCCAATGTTTCAGCACCCCTGACAGTCCGAATTGTAGCCCCTTCACCCTCCCCCTACCCAAAAATCTAGGAAGTAGGTGAACTTCAAACACTATTTAAAAGGTTTTATATGCAATATTAAATTTTAAAATTTCACTTCATTTTCGACTAAAATTGGGAAATCATCAATTCCCGGGAAATTCACAATTTTAAATTTTGTAAAACATAAATATACATTAATTTTAAAACCAAATGACCGTTTTTAAAATTTTAAAAATTTAAATTTTCATTTTTAAACCGCATTAAAAAATTCCGAAAATTCAGCATATTTGGGTAATAGGGCTTTGCCAAAGTCCCGAGTGTGGAAAAAATTACTAATTTTTACTGCATTTTATACATTTATTAACATACTTCCCAAATTAAAGTGGAATTAAAACTTTGGGATTTTTTTAATTACAATTTTAACTAAAATTAAAAAAATTTTTAAATTTCCAATAAATTTGGAGCCCCAGTTTAAAACCTTAAAAATTTGGGTAAAATTAACATATTAATTTAAAAAAAGGCTGATGGCGGACAAGTCACACCGCCACACCCTTGAGATTTAAAGTTTGGGGACACGCCTTTTTCCCCTGACACTTTCGTGTATACTCCCAACAAAAATTTTGGGCCCGAGTATCACCACAAACAAGATTTTACTCTACCCTAAAATAATTTTTTCCTGCTCAAATAAAGCAGTGGAAAAGACTTTTTAAAATTAGTGTTTATAATTAACAAAAAATATTGATTACAAAACCCTTTAACACACTACATTACATAACAAACCCCTTTATTTCCCAAATTTCCCCCCTTTAAAACAATTTTTAAAAGTAAAATCTTTAAATACTTTTACTACGCCTATTAACGAGCTATGCTTCTTTTTTTTTTTTGGGGCCCCCAATTTTTAAAAAAATGGAAATTTTACTTTTTTCTGTTTAAAAATTTTTAGCCAAGTTTATTTTAAATTTGGAAAAAATTTTTTAAAAATAACATATCAAAAAATTTGAAAAAAACAAAACGCTTTAAAAGGGTGATAGGTTTGCTTACAAGAGCTACGGACTCCCAACCTTCAGAGAGGACAAAAGCTTCAAAGGACCTTGACGGGGAGGAAAATAAAGGGCCAAAATATTTTCACACTTTTCATGAATTTTTTAAATTTAAAAAATTAAGCTAAAAAATTTGGTTTTTATTATTGGGTTGGGTTCATAAAAAAAAAAATTATCATGTTTTTTTTCACAATACTGAACATTAAAAAATCTATCTCTTTAAAAATTTTGGCGGGTTGAGAATTTTTTAAAAAAGAATATCATAAAATAAGTAAAATGGAAAAGAAATAATAAAATTTAACCCCTACCATATTTATTTTTGGATAATATTTTAAAAAATAGTTTTCCTTAATAAAATTTTAATCATTTTGGTCCTGTTGATCAAATTTTTTTCTACTCAAAAGAATAAAGGGGAAAGAAAAACTAAAGGGGAAACAGAAATTTTGAGTCAACATTTTGTTCAAAAAATAAAATTTTAATTTAAATTTTAAGTTTTTGCATTAAAAACTTTAGTATCTTTTTTTATTATTTTGGGAATTTTTTTTTCAAAAACAATTTTTTTATTACCATAAAAAAGAGAGGAATTTAAAATTTAAAGGGGCTTTTAAAAAGGGAGCTAAAAAAAAGAAAAATGATTGTGTAAACTTCCCATTTTTTCGGTGAATATTGAAATAGACCACTTCTCTTCCATCTTTAAAAAATTTTTGGTCCAGTCACAGTCCGGGTTGGAAAACGGGAAAACCGCCAAAAAGTGCCCAAGGGTTTGGTCCCCGGGGCCGGGGGGGGATTCTTTGGCCCTTTTTTTCTCCCACAAACAACCGGGACAACAAAAAAAAATAAAGGAAAACTATTATAACATTCGAAAAACACGAAATTACACTAGAAGTCACTTTTAAACCCAGCAATTTAAAGTAAAAAAAATTAAAATTGAAAAAAAATTTTACAAATTTGGCCCGGAGTATTGATTCTTGCCTTCAGCGCCTTTTTGTTGGCCCAAAGTTTTTTGTTTAGCTTTTGTAATTAGGAAATAAATATTAAAAGTTTTTTTCCCCAATTTTTTTGCTTTACTACATTTAAGAGATTACATTATATATGGGCCCATGAACAGAATTTCAAATTTCCCGCTATCTAGAAAGTTTTATTTTTTAATTGAAAGCACGGGTCAAAAATTTTTAAAGCTGGGCCTGCTTTGGCCTGTTAACTCCCAGGTTTCCAGGGGGGTTTTTCTGCCACCTTTTTTTTTTGGGAAGGTATCCACTAACAACATATAATTAGCATTAAAAAGGGGCCCCAAAATTTTTGTTTACATCTGAAACCCCGATTTTTTGGTTAAAATTCTTTTTTTTGGGGGCTTGAAATTTAAATGAAATTTCAATTTTTAAAATTATCTCTTCCAAGATTTCAAGAGCCCCAAAAATTTTGTAAAAAGCTGGTGAATTTTTTCCCATTTTTAAAAAACCCTTTTTTCCCTGGGGTTTTGGCCCCCCGGGTGGCCCTAGGGGTAAGGTGGGGAAAATTCTTTTCAGGGGTTTTGGGGTTTCAATCCTCGCCCCCGGCACATATTTTTTCTGATTCCCAAAACCCTTTTTCCTTTTCCTTTCTCGGGACAAGATGGGTATTAATCAAAACTTGAAAAATGGGGGAAATCCCAAGCCCCTCCACCGGGTTTTGGGACCCCCCACGTTAAACTGTAGGTCCCCCACTCATCTAAACAACCCCACCCTACCATTACACATTAGCGTAAGGGGATTTTAAACCCGAACAGTATTAAGACGTGGTGATAAATGAGTAAAATAATTTTTTGTTCTCCCTTGGGTATTACTAACAAAATATTTAAAGAAATTTATGGCAACCAACCAAAAGGGGAAAACCAAGCTGGGCCCAAGCTTCAATTTTTAGGAGAAAAATTTATTATTATTATTAAATAAAACCGGGGTTTTAAAACTACCTATTCGGGTTAAAACACACTTACCCCTAATGTGTAAGGGTGGGATTGGGGAGTTTTAAAAATAAGGCCCTACATTTTAAGGGTGGAATCCGAACCACATTTGGAGGCCGGGTATTCCCCCACATTCACAAGATGTCTTGCCCAAGGGGTTTGAAGGAATGGGTTTTTAATAATCAATAATCTGTACCCCGGGACCGAGGATTAACCCCGGCCGCCAGCAAGAAGCTGACCCCTTACCCCAAACCACCGGGGTCACCTTTGGGAGAAAAAAGGAAAGATTATTATTATTTTTAAAAATTATTATTACCCCAAACGCCCTTTAAACTCCCCCGTTTGGGGTTAAAACGACCTACGCTAAGGGTTTTAAGGGTTAGGTGATTTTGAATGAAATGGGGGACCTACATTTTAAAAAAACGTGGAACCCCAAACCCAAAGGTGGAGACCTGGCATTCCCCACTTTCACAAGAATTTTTAAAAAGGGGTTTGGAAGGGAAGGGGTTTTTGGTAATCAATAAATTTGGGGCCGGGGGCCCGGGAGGATTGAACCTGGGCCGCCAGCCCAGAAGTCTAAAACCCCTTCCCCCTAGACCACCAGGTCACCTAAAAGGATTGTAAAAATAAATTTAGAGTTAAATTTAAAAAAACCTTGTGTTATTTTTAAAAAAATTGGGGGATAAATTTTTTTTTTTCAAAAAAAAAAAAAAAATCAAATAATTTTAAAATTTTTTCCCCCCAAAGCTTTGGGGGTCAAAAGGGCAGTTTTGGGTTGAATTGGAGTTTTGAAAAAAATGTAAAATTTGGACTTAAAAAAATAAAAAACAAAAATAAAAAATATTTTTTTTAAAATTTATATTTTAAAATTTTATTTTTGGGTTTTTGGGGAAAAAATGACAAATTTTATTTAAAAAAAAATTTCCCCTTTGGGGGCCCTTCCCATGTTTTTAAATTTTCTAGTTCCTAATTAAACCAAACTAAAAATTTCCCACGGGGTTTGTAAAGGTAATCCCTCATGACACTTTTTTAAACTGCAATAAATTTTTTTAAATTAATAATTAATATACATCTATTTTTTAAAAAAAAAGGGAAATTTGAAATTGAAACCCAAAAAAAAAAAAAAAAAAGGGGGAGATGTTTACTTAAAAATTCAATTAAAGATTGGAAAAACAAAATAATAATATTGGGGGCTTTTTAGCGAATCCTGGGGGGGAAAAGGGGGGGGCAACCACAATCCTAACCCCGCCCTCATAAATTAAAAAAATATAAACTTTTTAAAAAAATTTTTGAAAAAAGGGGAGGAAAAAATCTTCGTCCACCAAAAGGGGGAGCATACATAATAATCAATTTCTCAACTTAAAAAAATATAGGGGGGGAAGTACTAAGAAAAAATTTTTTTTAAAAAGTATTTTTAAAAAGTCATTTTTTTTTTAATTTTCCCCCACAACTTTGAAATGAAATTTTTTTCAAAATTTTAAAAGGGGGGAAATTTGGGGGGATATGACCCCAATTGGAGAAATTCACTTTTTAATAAACTCTTTTTAGCCCCAATTTTTCCGGGGTAAAAAAATAAAGGCCATTGTGTGTGTAATGTTGAACACCCCTTTTGCGGAAATCTAATTAAAATAAATTAAACCCAAATTTTTTAAAAAAAAAAACCCCCTTTCCTTTTTTCCCCTTAAGTAAACTAACCTTTTTTTTTTAAAAGGGTTTTAGCTAAAATAATACCCCCCCCTCTGAGAAGCCTTTTTAAACCCCTAAAAAACCTATTTTTTAAACCCGGGGAATTAGCCGAATGTTTACACATGACTAGATGGCAAGGGGGCGCATTTGAGTTGAAACAATGTGACCATTTTGGGTCCCCAAAATCACGCATGAAAAATTTAATTGGTTTTTTTTGCAATGGGGGGTATTTTTTCTGAAACCCCAATAATAGTTTTTCAATTATTTTGCCCCCAAAAGGAAATTTAAAAGTTTTTAAATGTGTAGGAAAAATTTTTAAAAAAAAATTATTCATCCCAGCCCAAGAAAAATTTATAAAATTTTTAAATAAACCCCTTTCAAATTTAGCAATTTTTGAAATTTAAAGAGGGAAACCCTCTATTCCCTTTCTTTTCACCGTTCTTTCAAAAAAATATCAAAATGCTGCAAACTTGCTTAAAGTTCTTTTAAAAACCTTCAGGGGTTTTAACCCACGACGAGCAATACCGCCCAAGAGGCGGGCACTGTTAGGATGATAGTGTTTAACTTTTTTGAAAATAAACGATGTAATGTGGTCAGTACAACAAACACAAAGCAAAATCTCATTTTTTCTAGACCACAGTTTTTAAAAAAATTTATTAAAAAAACCCCATCAACTGCCCCTAAATTGGGGTTAGTTTGAACCCCCTTAATGAGAAAACTGCTTCACAAAAAAATTAAAAAAGCATGGGGGTTTTGGATCCAGGCCCCTTTTTGAATATAAAGCCATTTAATGATTTGGGGAAAAAAAAAAAAAAATGGCTGATGTCCCCGGCCGTACACATGATAAAGGGAAAAAACAAGTCACGGGGGGGTTTTTTTTGGGTCGCAGAAAATAAGGGGTCCACCTTTGTGACAATGAAAAGGGGTTTTTGTAATGAATGAAATGTGGGAAAAGGTTTTTTGAAATTAAAATTAAGGGTGGGGGGAAAAGGGTGTGTTTGTATTAATTAAAGTGTGGGGAAAAGGGTGTTTTGTATAAATTTAAAAAGTGGGGGGTAAAGGTGTGTTTTTGTAAATTTAAAAGGTGGGGTAAAGGTTTGTTTTTTTTTAAATTTAAAGGGGGGGAAAAAGGTTGTTTTTGTATAAATTTAAAGTGTGGAAAAAGGGTGTTTTGTTTGCAAAAAGGGGTGGGAAAAGGGTGTTTTTGTATAAATTTAAAATTTGGAATAAAGGTTGTTGGTATGAATTAAAGTGTGGATAAAGGTTGTTTGTATAAATTAAAGTTTGGATAAAGGGTGTTTGTGTAATGAAAGTGGGGGAAAAGGGTTTGTTTTGTATGAATAAAAAGGTGGGTAAAGGTGTTTTTTTGGGGAATTTAAAAGTGTGGGAAAAGGGTTTGGTGTTTGTATAAATGAAATGTGGGAAAAGGGTGTTTTTTGGTGAATAAAGTGTGGGTAAAGGTTTGTTTTGTGAATAGAAGTGGGGGTTAAAGGGGGTTTTTTGCGTGAATGGAAGTTTTGGGGTGAAAAGTATTTTTTGCATGAAGGGAAGGTGTCAGTGAAAGTATTATTGACTGAATGGAGGGTAGTGAAAGTTTTTTAAAGTGAATGGAGGAGTGAGTAAAGTATAAAAAGTATATAAAATAATTTTAGAAATTAAATAAGTTTTTTGGGGTAAGGGGTGGGGAAAAAGGTTCCCCCTGAGAAAAACTGGGGAACCAGTTTTGTTTGTTGAATTTTCAGAAAAATGTCAAATGAGCCCAAAAAAAAGTCTTCTTGCTTTGAACCGGTGAACGGGGGGGGAACCGGGGGAAAGGGGGGGGAAAATGGGGGAAGGGGGGGAGGGTGAAAAAAGGAAGCGCGCATGAGTGGTGGTTTTGGGCGACCCTTTTACTCCAATTTGGGCCCTGCCGACTCCCCGTTTAAAGACCCAAACAATTTTCACATTACTTTTTGGGCGCACTCTAGGGCGTCACACACCATACCCAAATATTTTTTCCATTTTAAAGACGCTGCACGGTGGGGGGTTTGTTTTTTTTGACGGGTTTTTAAAACCAAAAGGCCAAATAAATACGCCCCAATTTGGGAGAGGGGGGCGGTTAACGTAGAAAAAAATTGAATTTGTGTCCCCACCACGCCCGGGGTTGGTTTGGGTTTGCTTTTTTTAAAAACAGTAGGAAGGAGAAAGGGTTCCCGTGGGAGGAAAAGTAGGGAGCTCCTCTATAAAACCCCGGGGCCTGGGTCACTGTCCCGACTAACCAACCACATTTTAAACAGCCCCAAAATTTGTGAATAATTTCTTTCACGACTAAACCTGAGTAAACATTAAAAATTTTTTTCTAATCCATTCTCTTTTCCCCTTTTAGTTCCCGGGATAAAAACCAAAATTAGTAACAATACTCTTATATAAAATATATAAAAAAAAAAAGTATTGTTACTAATTTTACTATTTTTTTAAACCAAAAAATTTTAAAAAAAAAAGGATTTTTCCAGATTTCAAAAAAAAAGGAAAACCACCGAAAATCACACAAAAATTAAAATTTTCCCGGGGGGGGGTAATATCGGGGGGAAAAATTTATTAAATAGTAATTTTTTTCGAAATTCATTGATTTATTCTCCAAAATAATTCGAACAGATCAATAACCCAGTTATAAATAATAACAAACACACACACAAAACCCCTTTTTAAAAGGTTTTTTTTAAACCCTAACTTTAATAAAAAAAATTTGGCACTTTTTACAATGGGGTAAAAGCTTAAAAAAAAACCCATTTTTGTAGCAACTAATTTGACTTTTTTGATTTTTTTAATCAAATTTAAAACTGGGGGAATAAACCCAAAAAATTTCGAAAAAAATACAAATTTAAAAATTTTACATAAAATTTTTCCGATTTTTAAAATTTTTTGGATGTAAAAGGGTGTACCTTTTGAATCTGGGGAATAACCGGGGTTTTAAAAATATTTTAAAATTAAGAACCCCGTTCATTTGCCCAAATTTGTAGGGTTCTATACAAATTTATTATTTTTATTATTATTTTTAGCCCGATCTTACAAACCCTTTTGGGGTTTAAAGGGTTTAAGTACAAAATCACGCAAAGGGTTTACACGCGTCTGAAAGGCAATTTCCCCCGGAATTTGATCCCGCCCGTACCCGTGATTCGAAAACGACTATACCGACCGAGGGGCCGCCGCTTTTACTTTCCAAAAACAAATAGTAAGGGGCAAAATCTGTTTGCATAAAATCGATTCTTTAAAATCATTCAAAAGAAAAATAGATAAAATTTACCCCCAGGGGCCCCCTTTCCCCTTCCCCCTTAAAACCCCTCCCTTGCCAAAAGTGCTGATTAAAAAACGCCCTTTTTAATTTTAAATTTTTCCCGGCTCTCCAACAGGTCTTCATTTCTATTTGGTTTTATTTTCAAAAAAGCCCCTTGCTACACAATAATCGCCCTTTAAAACCCCTTTTGAAAATTTTCAAAACTAATTTAAACAAAGTTTAAAGGGTTTTTACATTTTTACAATTTGAATATCAGTAAAAAAAATTTTTCCCCAATAAAAATTTAAAAAAATGATTCATTTTTTTGGGGAAAACAAAAATTTTTTTTTTTTTTTTTCCCCTTTAAAATTTTTTAAATTTTTCCCAATTAACTAAACGCAAAACACGAAAAGGTTTTGGGGAGTTTTAAATTTTTTTAAAAATTTAAAATTTAAAAATTTTTTAAAAAAAAAGAAAAAAACTTTTTATTTATTTAATACAAAATTGTCCGGGCCTTAAAAATTTTGATGGGGATTATAATTTTTTTCATTGAAAAAATTTTTAAAAATTTTTTTAAAAAACAAACCCATCATCCAGCAAACTTACGTTATTTTTGTCGATAGTAATTTGTTTTTTGGGAAACTAAGGAAGCTTTCAGGGGGGCAAGGGGGCCCAAAATTTTAAATCAAAATTTTTGTTTTCCCCTTACCCCGGGAAAAAAAAAAGGGGGGGGTTTTAAGGGTCTTTTTTTTATTTTTTGGGGGGAAAAATTTAAAAGGGGGCCCAAATTAGTTGGGGCCTTTTTTAAACACCAAAGGGAAAAAAATGTTTTTATGTTTTTACTAAAACCCCCCAAAAAATGTATATTTAAGGGGGAAGTTTTTTTTTTTGAAACCCTAATTAAAAACCCCCCCTTTGGTTTTTAAGGTTAAGTACAAAATTTTTTCCCCTAATGGGTTTTTGGAAAAAGGGGGAAAATTATTTTTGAGGGAAAGGAAACCCCCATTTGCGTGGGGGGAAAGGGAAAGCCTTTTTTAAAAAAACCCCCCCCATTTTCCCCCCAACGAGAATTTGAACCCGATTTTCCCCCCCCTGGGAGCCCCACAAAAAAACGACTCGTGTTAGCTAACAAAACCCCCAAACCCAGGCGGGGGGGAGGTGAGTGACTAAAGCGTTCATTGAATATTTTTTGGGGGAAAATGTAAATTTGGCCCCTTTAAAAACCCTCAAAAGGGGAAAAAAAATACAAAAAAATAAAGTTTTGATAACCCCCCAAAAGCAAAGGTGGCCCCTTTTGGGGGAAACCCCAAAACAGGGGAAATGAATAGTACACAAAGCAAAACGAACAACTATTTAAAAACCTTTGGGGTTAAAAATTTTTAAAAAAAATAGGGGTTTTTACCGCCCCTTTTTTCTATTTTTCCCCAAAAACATTAAAAAAATTCCTTTAAATTTTTTTCAAGAATCGAAAGATTACCCCATTCTTGAAACCTTAGATTATGCCCTTTACAAAATTAAAACAAGGCTAGTGGGGGTACAGAAAAACGGGTTTTTTCCCGCTTCCTACTACCCGGGGGCCCGGGGGCGCGACCTGTACAAAAAAAAAAATTTTTTTTTTATAAAATTGGGGGCCCCCTTTTATATGAAAAAAAGGGTTTTTCCCCTTAAATTTCTTTCCCCCTGCAACACAATTTAACCGGGGAAAATTTAAAAATTTTTTCTTTTTTAGTTGTTCCCATATATTTTTTCCCCTTAAAGAAAAATTTTAAAATTTTAAAGTTTAATTTTTTTTGTTTACACAAACCCCCTATATGGGAAAAAAAAGTAAAATCATTCTAAAAAAAATTTTTTGGGGGAAAAAAAAGGGAAAGGGGGAAACGGGGGAAAAGGGTTTTGATTTAAAATTTTAAAAAAAGGGGCCCCATTTTTTTAAAAAAAATTAACCCAAAAAAAATTTAAACCCTTTTCCCTTTTTTTGTAAAAAATTTTAATAAATTTACCAAAAAAAAACCCGGGGTTTTAAAACCCGGTTTAAAAATTTTTTATTTTTTGGGGGTTTTTTTTTTCTAAAAAAGAAAACAAAAATTTTTTTTTGGGCCTTTTTTCCCCTTAAAGGGCCAAAAATCACTTTTTTTTGGGAAAAAACCCAATTTTTTTTTTTCACCCTTTTTCCCTTTTGAAAAATTCAACTTTTTTTTACTAAGAATTTTTGGGAAAAATTTGGGGTTTGGGAAAATTTTTTTTTCAATTTAAAAAAATTTCCCTTATTTAAAAAAAACCTAAAAGGGGCAATAAAACTGGGAAAAATATATACACACAAAAAGGGGGGGTTTTTTAAAAAGGGGGTTTTAAAAAAAGAAAACCCCCATAACACCCCTTTTCCCCACTTTTTTTTAAAAGGTTTTATTTTTCCCGGGTGACCAAATTTAACCCCAAAAAACAAAAATACCCTTTTTTATTACATTTGGGGGGCCCAAAAAAATTTGGGGGAAATTTTTTTAAAAAAAACCATTTTTCATTTTATTTGGGTTTTTGGTAAATGGAAAAAAGGGAAAAAAATTAAAACCAAAAAAGGGGCTTTTTTTTAAAATAAAAACAAAAAATTATTTTTAAAATTTTTTCAAGTAAAAAATTTTTTTTGGGAAAAAATTTTAAAATTTTTTTGAAAAATTTTTGTTTTTTACATTTTGGGGGGTTTTTTTTTGGGGGGGGGGGGGGGGAAGGGGGGGGTAGGGGGGGATTTTTGGGGAATTTCCCCAAATTTTCATTTTGAAAATACCAAAAAAAAAATTTCCTTTTCCCTCTTAAAATTTTTAAAATGTCCTTAATCTTTTTGCTCGTCTTAATTTTAAAACCCAAATTACCGGAAATTCAAAAGTCACACAAAAATAGAGCCCAAATAAAAATTTTTTCAGGGGCCGTAAGATTTAAAAAGGGAGTGCCCAAACCGGGGCCCTTCATCTCTACTACAGAGTTTCAAAACCAAGGATCGCGCCCCTTTTTTTGGGAGTCACCCGGTGTGTTTTGGGTTGATCAAAGGGGGGACGGGGGGGGTTGGGGGGGGATCCTTAAGCTTTATTTTTCTTTGGTTTATCTATTAAATGCCCTATAGGAAAGGGGAAAATTTCGAATTAATAAAATGTAAGCGTTTGGGAAATGAAAAAACTGCCCGGGTTTTCCCTTTTTGGGTTACACAAACTCTACTTGACGAAGAAATTACAGTGTTTGGTGGTTTGTGTTAATAAACCAAAAAATACCCACTGAGTTTTTTTAAATTCTCTTTTGCAACTCTTATTCACAATTCGTGTATCTTTATTTACAAAATTTTATAAGATTAAAAAAAGTATGGGTGACTACGCGGGTTTTTTGGGTCATACTCCTTTTGGGGGTTTTTTTTGGAACGGGAGGTCGGGTTTAAAAAAATTTTGGACGGGTGTACGGGGGGGAAAAAATATTTTTTAAAAAGGGCCCCCATTTCTCTTTCCAATTAAATAAATACTTTTCCCCAAAAACCCCAAAAATTATTACATTCGGATACCCAGGGGGTCATTGAAAAAAAAAATTGAATACAAAAAATTTAAAGCTTGAAAGCGATCAAATTTATGGTCCCAAAAACAAAAATTTGGGGTAAAACCCGTGCAAAAATTTTGAGAACCACTGTTTTCAATATATTTTATTTATAAAAATAAACCAAACAATTTAAGTGTAATACAATTTGTATAGAGTTTATAGAGTTTAATTTTTATGTATTTTTTATGAAATTTTAAAAATTTATAATATATATATTTATAATATATAAAATATAAGCATTTACCAAAACAATTTTAAAAATTTTTTTACTCTCACAAAAAAAACAAAAAACCAGCCTGGGTTGGGGGAATTGGGCAAAACCCTTTGCCGTTTTGGGGGGAGCGTGGGACCGGCCAAGGGCCGAGAAAATCGAGGGAAAAAATTTCTGGGTTCGGGTGAACGAGTTTTTTTACATAGGGTTTTCCCACTTCCCCCCTAGGGCCAATGCGGGGCTCACCTCCTAAATTCATCCCCCCAAAATTCCAAAATCCCATTAGCGTAATTAGTACTTAAGCGTAAAAAACCCGAACGGGAAGTAGGAACGCGGTGCTAAAAAAAATTATATCTTATTAAAACCTTTTTTTTAAAAAAAAATTAAGTTTCCAAAGCTACCCTTTTGGGCCTTTTTTTATCTGAACATAATTACTTAAGACAAAAAAAAATAAATTTTGTGTTCAAATTTCCCTCTCCCAAATTTTGAATTGCGCACGTGCAAAATAAAATAAAAATGGGCCAAACTAGTACTTTTTAATTTCCCAAATATCGGGATCTTTGGGGAACTAAAGAGACCAGACCCTATTTTAAAATTCTTAGCCCTTTTAATATGAGTGGGAAACGACGAGTTGGGAAAAGGGGGAGAGGGGGGGGGCCCTTTAATTATTTGCCAGGGTGCAAATCACAAAATTTCCCTGGACCTATAAAAAAAAAAATTTCACTAATGGAAACAACAAAGGATTTTTTAAAATTTAAATGAGTGGAAAATTTCTAAAACTCTTACAAAATTTTGGGTTGGTTTTCCCCAGGGATTCCCCTTTGTTCCTTTTTTTGATTAAATTTAAAAAGACCCTTTTATATTTTGTTCAGAACAAATTTATTTTAAAATGGCATTGTGTAAAACACAAATAAAATTTAACCTACAAAATGTCATTTTCAATGCATTTTTAAAAGCAAAGGGGCCCATTTAGAATTCAAATAGGGGAAATTAACTTTCGTTGGGGGTTTTTTCTAGCTGGGGGGGAAAGGGGGACGTTTTTTTGAAAAATTTTCCCGTTCAACTAGAAAAATTCTCTCCTCCATAGGGTTTTTAGGGGGTTTTGGAAAAGTGCCAAATTTTGGCCTAAAACCCAAGTAAACATTTGTTTAGGTAAATGGGGAATTTTTTCTGGAATGTAAAAGTTGTTTACATTCAATAATTTGAAAAATTTTCGGAAGTTTTGTAAAAGTTCTACCTTCCCCTTTGCTTTTTAGACCCATTTTTAACGCTAGTGTTTAAAATTTTGTACTGTCCTTCGCAATCCCTTAGGGCAGCAAAATTTTTTTTTTTCTCTAAAATTTTAAAAAGAAAAAAAAATCCTAAAATTTTTGGGACCCAAACAGGGGGAGCATTTTTAAACCACCCAAAAAGCGACAATAGAAAATCAGGAACTTTCCCCCCAAATTCTGTAAAAATCTTTAGTTTATTGATCTTTGAGGGTCGAGCCCAAATAGCCCGGAGGACAAGACCCCCCTAGAAAACAACAGCCCCCACACCTTCCTTAAAATCCCAAAAAGCTGACGATAGTCGCTTGCTTTTTTTAAAACTGTTGTCCCTTTAGGTGTCAACTGCGCAACCCAAAAATCGATTGAGGGTTAAACCCCTAAACCGTGCCCGGGCCCAGCTCCCAAAAAAAGGGGACTTTTTTTCCCGGGTTTTTTTGGGCGCGAACTTGACGAAATAGGGGAAATAAGCCCAATGAAATAAAAAGATATTGAAAGGGGAAAGGGGGTTTCCCCCAAATCGGTTTTCCAAAAAATTTAATATAAATTTTTCAAACCCTTTATTTTTTTATACAGGGATAAAGAGTTAAAAAAAAGGTTTCGTTTTAAAAACAAGGAAACTGGGGGCGAGAAGGGGTTTTACCCCTTTGGGGTTTCAACACCTAGAAAAAATGAATAATGGGGTGGCTACCATTGTTGGCAATGAAAAATTAAATTGGCATCCCTGGGGTTTTTAAAGCGACTGGAAATTTTAACATTTAAGCCCTTTGATTATATTTTGCTTAAATTTTTAATAAATCAATATTAGGGACTGGGGCCTTTTCGTACCAAAAAAAAAATTTTTTAAAAATTTGTGAGCATAATAAAATAAAAAATTAAATATTTAGCCCCGCGTCACATAATAAAAATACCTCATTTGCATTTAAACAATTTTTTGATTATAAAATTCCCTTTCACACTTTGGGTTATTCAAGGGGAAAAATTTTTAAAAAAAAAAGGTTTATACAAACCCACCCCAAATTTTAAAAAAACCTCTACCCCTACATTCTTTTGAAAAATGTGGGGTTAGGAATGTTATTTGGGGGATAGCTTATATTTAAAAACCAACCCCTTTAAAAATTTTGATTAAAAATAAATTATAAAATGAAAAGGAATTTTAGTTAAGTTATTTAACATTTTTTAATTTAAAATTTTAAACTGAAACAGTGAATGACCCAAAAAAACTTTTTTGGGCTAACCCCTTTGTTAAGTAATATATTTTAATACTTTTCCCCCCAAACCAAATACAATTTGGGGGGCCCCCTTTAAATTGTTTTTTTTGGGAATTAAAAAATGAAATTTTGGTTTCCGGGTTTAAAAAAAAAAAAACCCCCAACCCTTTCATCCCCCTTTCAAACTTTTATTTTTTAAATTTTAAAAAGGAAAAATTTAAAGTACTTGGGTGTTTTAAACAAAAATACTTAAAAAATTTTGAAAAAGAAACAACTTTTTTTTAAAATTTTGGGAAAAATTTACTTGTAAAAATAAATTTACCGCACCAATTATATAATTACTTTTTTAGATTGTTTGGGGGGAATTTTGGGGGGTTTAAAAGCCGTACTCCCGCTGGTGCGGGCAAATTCACACAGTCACAAGGTAATTGCGGGCTTTTTTGCGAGAGTACATCAACATGCCTTCTCCCCGAGCTGAAAATAGGCACCTTTAAAGTGGTTCAAGAGGACGGGTTTGGATTTCCTGGGTTTTAGCAGCGGGGAAAAAACCCACACCCCCTTTTTGAATCCTGGGGGTGATGGGGAAAGGGGTTTAAAATCGAACAACAGGGTTTCCCTTCTCCTAATTTTCGGGTTTTTGGTTGGAAATAGTTTTGTTTAATGTTTAAAAATACTCCCACACACACATTTTTTTGGAAGTAAGGCAAAATTTAAATTTTAACGGGCTGGTGAATAAATAAACTGGGGGTGGGCCCAAATTCAAGACACATTTTTATTTGATCAACATTGGTATGCGTTTTGGGGTTTGGAAAATTTTCTAGGGAAAAAAACCGGGGGGCCCCTTTAAAATTTGGGGATAGCGAATAATTTATTTTGAAAATAGCGGGCAAGTGTAAAACATTAAATATAAATAATTAAAAAATTTTTTTTCAAACTAAAAACCCTCCTGTTAAGAAAACCCCCTTAAAAATTTTATTTAACAATATTTGGGTTAAAAATAAAATTTTTAATTTTTTAAAGCTTTTTTTTGTTTTTTTAAAAAGAAAAAAGGGTTTGTAATTTTAAAAACATTTTTTTAAAACTCCCAATAAACTTTAGGAATTATTTAATTGCCAAATTGAACATTTTGGGGGGCCCTTGTTTTAAATAAAATTAAATAAACTTTAAAATTTGGGTAGGACACTTTCAAAAATTAAATCACTACCTTTATTAAAACGATTTTGAAAGGCAAATTTAAAATTGTTTTTTTGCTTTTAAAACCCTTATTTTAAGTTTAAATTTGGTAAAAAAAATTTAAAATTTTCTTTTAAATTTAAGTTTTTGATTCTCTAAAATTTTTTTTTTAAATTTTTTTAGTCCCAAATTAAAAAAATTTTAATTTTTTTAAAAACTAATTTATAAAAAAAAATTATTTACTGGTATAAAAAAAAGAAAAAAAAAATATCTTTGCATAATTTTGTTTACTATTTTTCATTTGAAAATTTAACAACAGTTTTTAATTTTTTTATTTGCCCAATCTCAAAAGATTAATAAAAATGGGTTTAAAGGCCAATATTTCAAAATAATTTAAATTTTGTTTTTAAATTAAAAATTTAAAAAAACATTTTTTTCAAATTCATATTTCACTTTCCCCCCCAAAGGCCCAACCAAATTAAATTTAAATTAACCCAAATACCTACTCATTTTGCAACTTGAAAAAAACAAGAAAATTTGGGTGAAATATGTTTTTAGTTTATTTTTTTTTTAAAAGAATTAAAAACAATTTTCTTTTTGGTTAGGTTAAAGAAACAAAAAAAATATTTTAGTTTTGACAAATTTTGGCCATTAAACAAGGGGGGTTTTTGGCATTATTCTCAATTTCAAGCAAATTTTTTAAAAAATTTGTGTCTGAAATTTGTTTTTAAAAACTTTAAATTTAAGACACACCAGAAAAAAGTAAATTTTTTGACGGGATACCCTTAAACATTTCCCACTACTTACCTAAAAAAACCCTTCAAATGGGGAAATCCCGGAAATACAAGGGGGGCCCTTATTTTTAAGAAATTCCCCCCCGGGGATAATTTTAAAATTTCACCCCATCACTCAATAACTAAAAAACAATTACTATTAAAAAGTATATAAAATAACTCCACACAATTTCAACACACTAGACAAACCTCTAACCTGGAACCCCTTTTTTTTTAAGACAGAGTGAAAATATGTTTCAAATTTAGGCCCCCCTCACCCTTTTTTTTCCTTCCTAAATTTAAAATTCTGTACTGTTTTGTAAAGATTTAATGGATTTTCTTTACAATAGGTAAAAAGGGTTTCCATAAAAAATCCTTTTGCCCCGGTTTGACCTTTGATAAAGGAGTGCTTTTATAAAAATTGGGTTTTTCCTTGTGGGGCTTTCGAGGGGTTTTACAAGCTAATTTTTTTTAAGGGGTTCCTGTTATATTCGGGTTTTCCTTAAAAAAAAACTTTTTTTTGGTTCTGGTTGATTTTAGGGTTTAAAAAACAAAAAAAAAGGTTTTAAAATTTTTTTTCTTTTTAAATATCCATATAAAAAGAGGTTTTTTTTAAATTAAATCCCTAAAATTTTTTACTAGGCTAAAGGAAGCTTTTAAGAGAGTTCTTTTTTAAAGATTTTAGCCATCCCCAATCAAAAAAAAAACTTTAAAATTTTATACCTGGGGGGGGCACAATAAAAGCTTATTTGGAAGTTTTAAAGTAATGGGCTGATTTTAATTTTAAAACTAGGCCTATTTTTATTCACCGAATATTACTACCCCCGTTGGTTATACGCTTATGAACTAATTATGCTAATGTGAAAGGGGATGGGGAAAGGGGTTTGAATTTAGAGAAAAGTAAATCGGCAGTTTGGGGAGGGAGTAAAAAACCCATTTTTAGGAAAAACCCACCCCCCCAGTGCACTCGACCGGGGATCGAACCAAAAATCCCCCCCAACCTCAGCATGCCAGTGGAACACTTTTGACCACTGGGGCCCAAATCAGTGGAAAGGGTTTTGTTGGTAATTTTTTCCTTAAATTTTTTGAAAATAAGGTAATTTTAAAATTTAAATATGGGAAAAAAAAATTCATTTTATAAAAATTCAAGTTTTTTCCAGCAATCTTTAACTTCCCATCTAAACTTTTTTACTTAAAAAATACTTTTCAACTTTTTTTTCTTCTTACATTTCAAAAAATTTTTTTTTTTTAAAAGAAAATTTTATTTTCCACACATTGAGTCAGGTTTTAAAAAGCAATTTGCTAGTAATAAAAAACTTTTTTAAACTACAAATTTAATTCTGTTTTTTCAGGACCCTTGTGGAGCCAACCTAAAGATATTTTGGAATTTTTTCCCCAGGAGCCCCGGGATATTCCATGATCCCGCCCAAATTTGCGGGGCCCTGGTCTCCCGGCTTTGGGTTTTGAAAAAGGGGCCCGTTTTAAAGGGAATTTCCTTTCTGGGAGACAGTGGCTACCCTTCCCTGCCTTATTTTTTAACACCACCCTTAACCCCTAAACGGGAGGAAAGAGCAACGTTTACAACGGGGGCCCCCATATACCCAACTGGGGGGAAATCCGGGGGTTGAGGGGGCTTTTTTGGGAGTTTGGAAACCCGGGTTCAAAATTCTTACACTAAAACAGAGACCAAGCCCCACAATCCCGTTTCTTTTCCACTTTCGCGACGGAAATTTTTTGCACAATATCACATAAATTGGTTGATGCATTCCCAGTTGTGGGGAAAAAACCCTGGATAGAAGAGGAACATGGTCCCTTGCCTCCATTCCCCCAAAACTCAACATCGGGGACAAAGTGCGAGAGGACCATATAAGGCGCCGGGTTTAAATTAAAAAAATTTCCCCCATAAAAATAAAATTTTTTTTTCACAATTTTTTTTTTAATTTTAAAAAAACAAAAATTAATGAACCTTAAACTTTAAAATTTCCCAAAAAAATAATTATTTAAGTAAAACACATTTTTAAATTTTTATTTTGAAAAGTTACCTCCCCTTTAATTTTCCCGTAAATTATATTTACATAATGCTCTTAAAAGGTTTTTTTTTGATAGCTCTTCCTGGGATAGTCTAATCGAGCTATCGGATTTACTCAAAGTAAAAACTTTTTACTAACTTTATGGGGGGAACTTTTAATTATTTTCCCCCTTCTCACATTCAACAAAAGGGAGTATAATATTGGAAATGCAATTGCTTTGTAAAAAAATAAAAAATTTTAAAACGAAATCGGGGCCTTTTTAAATTTAAGGGATTAAGAATTTACGCTTTTTCCAAACTTTTAATTTAAAATAAACCCTTTTATTTTGAGTTCCCCTTGGGAATTTTTTTTAAAGGAAATACACCCCGGAGTGGAGAGGGAAAACAATATAAGGGAAAAAAAAGGGTTTCCCAATTTTAAAAAAGGGCTTTGCACCTCCTAAATTTAGGGAAAAGTTGAGGGGAAAAAAAAGTTTGTTTTTAAAAATAAAAGACATCCTTTTTTTTTACTAAAACCCCAAAAAAACACTTTTGTGTAAAACCCTTCAAAAACAAAAAAAAAAAATGAAAATTTTTAATTCCTTTTTAAAAAAGACGTGAAATATAAAGTCCCCAATTCAACTACTTGCAAAGTCCCTTTTCCCAAAAAACTTGTCATTTCTCTTTAAGTCAATTTAAATGTGAAAATTTTATTTTAAATCTCTAAGGTTTTAAAATGGAAAAATAAAAATTAATTTTTTAAAATTAAAAAAGGCTTATTGAGTTCCTTTCTTTTTTCGAGGCCCAATAATTTAAGGATTTTTTGTGATGGGTTTTATTTGGGTAAAAATTTTAGTTGGGATATCAATACCTTTTTGGGAAAGAAGTTATAAAAAAAATTTTTTTAATTTAATATATATTTTTAAAATTAAAAGGCTGATCAAATAATCACTTGGAAAAATTTCATAACCTTTAGAAAAAGAAACATTTTTTAAAAAAATTTTTCTTAAGAAATAAGTATTTTTTTATATTAGCACCCCCCGACTTTCACCCGTTTTTGGGTTTTTAAAACACTTCGCTAAATGTGCAAAGGGAGGGGGGAATGTGAGATGAAATGGAGGGCCCCAAAAGTTTTTAAAAAGGAATCCGAAAACCCCGGTGGGAGACCTGGCATTCCCCACATTCAAAAAAGATGTCTTTCAAAAGGTTTAAGGAAGGGTTTGGGAATCAGATTTAAAAATGTTCCGGACCGAGGGTTGAACCCCGGCCCCCCACACAGAAGTCCCACCCCCCTTCCCCCTAAACCACCAGGCACCTTTTAAAAACTAAAAGGTTTGCCCTATCAAGTGTCAAAATTTTTTTTTTGTTCCTATCATACTTTGGCGGGAATTTAAGGGGGGGAAAGGGGGGCAGGGGAGTTAAAATTTTTTTTTAAGTTGCAAAACATGTTAAAGAAAATAAAACCCTTTCTGGGGCAAAAAATCCGTGCACCCCCCCTGAATATTTGCTAAAAAACAAAAACTTTTGCCCTGTGACAACCCCTTTTTCCCAAAAAAAAAATAATAATTTTGATATGGCTGGGAAGGCAGAATTAAATATTTCAGTTTTTCCACCCTTTTTTTTTTAACTCAAATATTCAATATTTTTTAAAAAAAAAAAATTTTTGTGGTGTTATTTTTGGGGTTGCTCAACCCTATCATATAAAAGGAAAAGCATTTTTATTATTAATATTGATAAAACAAATTTAATAGCTATTTTTATTTAAAAAATTTAAAACCATTTTTTTCTAAAAAATTTTGAAAAATTTAAATTTTTTGGGCAAACAAAGCAATTTTTTTTTTGCAAACACATTTACCAAAATGGCAAGGGAAATTTTAAACCCCCTTTTTTTTTTATTGAAGTTTTGGGCCCCCTACACTTAAAAACCCCAAAAGCCTTGTAAAATAAATAAAAAAAAACACATTGAAATTTTCCAAAAAAAAAATTTAAAAAAGAAAACAAAAAAAGAATTTAAAAATTCCCCCCTTTTTAACACCCCGAGAAAATTTCTTTTGTCCCCGCTCCTTCCCCTCCCCCATTTTAGTTGAAGGGGAAAACCCTCATTTGCCAATTTGGGCCCTTGGGTTTAGGATAAATCCCCACGGTTTCCCGAATCACTTTTTCCTGCTCCAAACGGGTTTGCTGGGGCGTTCCTTGGTGGGTCCCAGAAATCTTTTTTACACGTTTTTGGGGAGGCGCAAAAAGCAGCAAATTTTTCTTTTCTCCAAGTTTTTGGTGACTTTCCCGCAATTTTTTTTCCCGTTCCCTCCCTCATACCTTCTTGGGCCTAAACACACGCTCCGCCCCCTAAACCCAAAATTACGTAGATGATGAAAGGCGGGATTTCGCTTTCAAACCTTCAAAAATGTAACCCCAAACAAACGCCAGAAAAATTATATATTTTGCAATTCATTCACTGATTTCAAAAATACAAAATAAGTAAAGTGGTAAAACCACGTCATGTGCATAAAAATTAGGATCAAAAACCCCTAACCCAAATTTGGGAATGGTAAACAAGTGGGTTTTAGAGGATTTTAAACCAAACCAACATGCGGTTTTTGGTTTTCTTTTTTTGGCTGTTCAGCCTACCATTAGAATGTAAATAAAAAATCTGGTATGAGATGTAAAATTTCCTTTTTCTAAAAATACAAGTAGTTCTCATTATTTCTTACTACACTAATTGTGGTTCAGAATCCACTCCCCGGGGGTTCTACAAAGTCAAAGACCCATATTTTTCTATCTCACTCTAGCCTTTGGGCCCGGGGGTTTTTGGGGAAAAAAAGCTTGGACTTCCCCCTCCCCCCAAATTAAAGGTTTTTTTTTTTTCTTAAAAAAATTTTTTTGACTTTCTTCGCAAAATTTTTTGGGGAAAGGGTTTTTTTAAACAACCAATTTCCCTAAATTTCCCTTCACATAAGGGGTAATAAAAAATTAAAAAAGTAGGGCCCGAAAGGAATTTTCAAGAAAAAAAATAAAATCTTGGGCATTTTTTTTGGGGGTCCTCTAGAATAAAATTAAAAAATTTCCAATAAAACTAAAAAATTTTAAAAGTGTTTTTAACCAAAGTTGTTGACAATAGACAAAGTTTAAACCCCCGGTTAAATAAAATTTTAAACCAAACTTTAATTAACTAAAATTCCTTTTTTCTAATTTGTTAATTTTTTGGGAAACAAAATATAATAACTAAGAACCCATTAAATATTTGAAAAACCTTTAAGGGGAAAAAAAATCCAAAAATTTTGGGGCTTTTAAAAAATAATTCGGGGAATTTAGGCCCTTTTCTTATATTTTTTAAATTTTCTTATCCAAAAATAAAAACCTTTTTTTTTTTAAAATTAAAAGGATATCCTTAAAAACCCACAACTCAAAAAAAATAAAAAAATCCAAAAAACGAAAACCCGCCCCCCTTTTTTAAATTTAAAGAATTAACCGAGGCCCCCGTATATATTTGGGAAAAAAAACCCCATTATTTTTTATGACACAAAAAGTTTAAATTTTGTTAGTTTTGTTTTTAATTTAAAACCAACTCCTTTTAACCCCCTTAGGGTTGATGGGTTCAAAAAAAATTTATGTTTTTTTACCTTTTGGGGGTTTCTCTGCTTTTAGGTGGGTGTTAAGGTCCTTTAAAAGGGTTGGAAACGGGTGCGGGGGTTCCACAAAATGGATGCTGCGTGCTCTCTGGGAACCCTGAATGGTGGATTGCTTTTGGGGGAGAGGGTGGGGGGGGGGGGAATAAAGGGGGTAGAAAAAAGTCCTTTCTGGGTTTTCCCGGGGGAACCCAAAAAAATAAAAATGGGAAAAAGGGGTTAAGGTGTGTAAGAGGAAAAAGGGGTGGAAAGGGGGTTTGGATGGTGGTTGGGATGGTCGAGGAAATTTTTGGTGCAAAGGGAAAGGGTTATGGGGGGGCCACTTTTGACCCAAAATTGGGGTGTGGGGGGAGGTTCCCCCTTCAAGGGTGAGTAAAGTAAAAAACTGAAAGGAGGGAGCCCTTTCCCGAAGAAAAATTTAATCCCTTGTTCCCCAGGTGGGGGTTTAAAATTTTTCCCCATCCAACCATGGCAATTTGACAACACCTGAGGGACAAACAACCCGGGCATCAGCAGGGGAAAAAGGTTTTTAATTGTTCCCCCCCCCGGTTTTTTTCATCGAATTTCTGCCTCCCCAACTTTCCCTTTTTTTTCCTGACCTTTTCGATTTCCCCTTTTTCCCAGGCCCCTCTGTTGAAAATTTTTACAAATTTAAAAATTTTTTAAGACAATTTTTCAGGGCCTTTTTGCATAGCTACAAAGGGGAAGGGTTTTTTCAAATTTTTAATATAGTTAAAAAAAAATTAAAAAAATCAATTTTAATTTTTCAATGGGGAATATAATAAAAGTAAACCGGAAAATAATAACCTTTATAGGCCTAAATCAAACTTTAAAAAAACGTTGGGATTATTCAATTTGCAATCTTCTTGAAATGTGTAAATTTTTATTATTATTATTAAAAATTACATAAAAATTTTTAAAAAATCCCCAAAGGGGAAAAAATTTTTTTTGGGTTATTTTCTTTTTAAAAGTTACAAAAGGCTTTTTTAATTTTGTTTTTTAAAAGTTTTTGTTCTCCAATTTAGTTTCATAAATTTAGTTTTTCCCCTGACAATGAAAAATTTAAAACCCAAAAATTTGTAGGGGTTTTCAAAAATAATTGTTTTTTTTACTTCACTAAAAAGAAAGGGCCCCACAAAAAATTGTTGACCTGATAGACAAGTAGCCTAACCCAAAAACAAAAATTTAAAGAGAATTTTTAAAGTAAAAATAACATTTGGGACTTGAATTTTAAAATTTTTAAAAACAATCTTAAAACCCTATTAATAACAGTGGGCCGAGCTAAAAAAAAAAAAGGGGGGTTTAAAAAAGGATTTATTAAAAATTTGAATGATTATCTTTTTCCCAATAACAAAGATTTTCCCCTACAAAAATTTAAAAATAAAATTTTTAAAAAAAATATGGTAAGGTAGTCAGACTTTGGGTTTTTAAAAAAAAATATTTTTACAAAAAATCACAAAAAAAAGTAAAATGGTTTGATTTATAAGGGAAATTTTAAAAACAAAATTTCCTTTTTACTTTGGGTTTTATCACCGCGGGAAACGTTTTTAAATTGGATTTTTTAATTTTTTCGCTATTTTCCTTCCAACTTCCTTCCTTTTTGAGAATTCAAGATGCACTGTTTTTTTTTTCTCAATTTTGTTTTTATATTTATTTTACAAGGGCTAACAATAAAGCTTTTTCCCCGTGGCGTGTACGGGGGCAAACTTCTTGGGCCCACATTTTTTAAAAAAAACTACCGCCAAAAAATTTTTAAATAAAAAACGATGTTTAACAAAACCGTTCAAAAAATTCCCCGAAAATTTTACAAACCGTGAGTCAAGCCGGGTTTTTTCGCGCGGCGTTTTTCCCCAAAAATTTTTTTCTTTCCTTGTAAAAACGGTACCTAGCTTTAGCGTTTTGCACTCTTTGGGGAAAGATATAATCAGTCCCAGGTAGAGCATCGAAAACAGTCTGCCAGAGGGGTCACTCATAAAAGTCCACAGGGGAAATCCTTCCCCGACTATATCACGGGGCCCAAGTTCCTTTGTTTTTGGCAGGCATGGGGTTCTTGGGTTTTGGGTCTTTCCCCCAAATTTAAAAACAATTGTAAAAAAAACTGTTTTGGAAAACCCCCCTCATATTTAGTCCATTGAAAGGGAAATGTATTTTTTTTTACAAAAACTTTATATAAAAATCCCTTTTTAAAAAACCCTTCCCCTCCAGGGGAGTCCCCCGCGCTTTTTAGAATAATTTCAAAATTTTTCAACCCTAAAAATTATTTCTCTTTTCCCAAAATCAACTCCCAAATGTTTCCAAAAAAAGTTGGGACGCTGGCTCCCCCTACCCAATGGGAAAACAAACCTTTTTACAACACCTGTTGCTTGAGTTTTTCCATTAGTTAGTTTTTACACTTGGGGACAAAGGGCCAAGAGTCAAGGGGTAGGCCCAAAATTAAACCACCCCTTTTGCGAAAGAATCTATAGATAATTAACATTACACGTAAAAAGGAACATGTAATATCGTAAAAAACAATCCCCCTAAATCATGTTTTAAATTTTAAAACCAAAAAATTTTTAGTAAACCCACCCGGGTTTAAAACAGTTCAATAAAACGTATAAAAATTAAAAGTATTTCTAATTTCATAATTATAAGTATCAAAAATACTTAGTTTACATAAAATTACGAGCAATTTCGCAGTAAGGCATGCCCCCGCGCGTCATCCCTCGCAAAACAATATATTTAAAGATACGCTCAACACAGGGGAAAACTAAAAAAATCCCCTTTTCTTAATTCGCGCCGTACGCGGGGGCAAATATCAAAAATATAACGTCAATGATACTTTAAAATTTGGGACCCATCACGGGCGCGAAAAGCCAGTCCCCCCCCAATTTAAAAATGTTAAAAACGGGAAATACAAACCCCGTCGAAAAGGGAAACCAGAATCCTGAAACAAGGACCCCCTTTGCAAGATACTACAATTAAAAATGCACGTTTTTCCCATTTTTTTCTTAAAATGTACTTTTTTATCAAGTATTTTAATAAACGGTAACCTTATATAGGTTGTTTAAATTAATTAATTGATGAAATTTTTTAATTTTTAAACTTTAAAAATGTAAGGCATTTCAATATTACACATTACATTTTTTTTCCAGAAAACACGTTGAGAAAAAAAATGGGAAAAAATTTTAAAGGGGCCCCGTTTTGTGGAAAATGGGGGAAAATTTCCCCTTTCCCCGTTCGGGAATGCCCTTTGAAGGGGAAATCCCACATCAAAAAAGGACCCATTTTAAATCACTGCTCTTCCCCCAAAGAAAAGCGTAAAACCAAGACATCGTCGGAAACCTATCAAATCCACCCCCCGGCCAAACCCCCCCACTACAATTATTAAATTTTAGCACTAGGGGAACCCAAAAAAGCAGACTTTTTAAAACTCCCAGGTCAAGAAGAAGAAAAGAGTGATGAAAAAGCAAACTAAAACAGTTGAAGGAAACCGATGTATTTTTTCCCAAACCAAAGGGAATCCACCCGCAATGACTACTCCAAAACCCAAAAAAAAAAACGCCAGTGTTCCGACACTTAAAACAAACATTATTTTAGTATTGGAAAAGGATAAGATGCCCCCAAAACGCGAGACATGTCTTCGGGGAAAATAAAAAAAAGATTTAAGATGAAGACCCTCCTGTTTTTAAAAAGTTTTCTTTCACCTGGGGGGGGAAAATCCCTGCCTCAAAAAACGTATTTTTTTGAGTCAAGTTTTTGGGCCGTCGAACAGTTTGCTTTTCAACCAAAAAAATCTTTCAAACAGCATTCCCCCTTTCTTTTTCATTCTTAAACCCCCCCTCCTTTTCCCCTTATCCCACAGATTCATTTCCCAAACGCTAATAATAGTCCCTTTCCAGTTTTAAACAGATTTACAAACTAATAATTCTTTAATTTTTTGTGTACCCATTTAAACAAAGATTTACAAACTGGTAATTCAATTTTTTTCTTTTACTATAATTTTAAATAAATAAATAAAAGTACACCAAATTTTTAAAAATGCATTTTTTTAAACATTTATTTAAATAACTAAAAAAAAAATGTTTTAAATAAGAAAGAAAAAAATATTTTTAATAAAAATTTATATCACCCAACTACCCTTTAAAATAATAAAAAATCGTTCATCTGGAAGAAAAGGCTGCCCCAAAGCCGTTGCCTAAGTTTTTGTCAAACGATATTTTAACCTTTTTTAAAAAATTTGTCCCAAAAGGGTTTTTCCCAAATTAAATTCCCAGTGTTTTCCTAGGGATTGAAAAAATACATTCTTCGTCTTCCCCTTTTTTCAATAAATAAATTAATTAAATTTTTGCCATAAAACTTTTTCCTACCACGGATTATCAAAATGTGTGGTGGGGGGGGATATATAATATATAAAATATAAAAACCCCACATCGATAAACTTTGGAAGGGAAAATTTTTGGCGAAAATAATCATTTTTTTAATTTACCCCCCAAGCAAGACAAAGAATATAAATTATATAAACTATCATTTTAAAAACTTTAACCCGTAAAATATATTTAAGGGCAAAAAAAATATAATAATAGACGAAATTATAATATATATATATATTTTTGAAACTGAAAAAGAAAAAACTCTTAACAAATGATGAGCTGGAAAATCTTGACGGTTTTACGGCGATAATAAACATGTAACAACTTTCAGGTTTTTTTTGGGTTTCGTTTTGCGTCACTTTGTACACCTTTCCCCGCGCTGGGGAAATTCAGCACGATCAGCTTTTTGGGAAAACCCGGGAAGCAATAGCCTTCCTTTTTTAAGGGAAAGCACCTTTTGGGAGATTTTTCCGTACAAAAACGAAAAAATTTCATCGATGTTTTTCAATAGATTAATTTTTATTATTTTTAATTTTTAGAAGTAAATAATTTTCCTAATGGAAAAAGGGAAAAGGGGTGGTTGAATTAGAGAAAGTGGGGAAACCCCATTTTCGTGGAGGGGGGAAAACCAATTTTTAAAAAAACCCCCCCCATTCACCCGACCTAATTCGAACCTCCGATCACCCCCTCCTGCAGTCGAGCTCAAACACGACAAACGTGTTAGCCAAATAAAAGCCCCCTTAGGGGGGTTTTATCGATATTAAACCCTGGGGATTACCTCAAGATTATAATCCAATGTAGTTCCAACCTTTTGGGGGGTATAAGGTTTTATTGTCGTCAGCACAAAAGAACCCCGGGGCTTAATAAACCTTTTAGCTCAAAAAAAAGGGGCCCTTCCCTAAAAAACTATGGGAAAAAACAAAAAATGTCACGAAAAAAAATTTTTTTTTTGTAAGAAAAACCCTAACGCTAAGCATTTAAGGTCAGCAAAAAAAAATCTTTTTTAAAAAAATACAACTATCTAAAATTTAATTTTTTTTTAACTTTTCCCAAATTAACTTTAACTCAACTTTTTAAATTTTATCGAAAAAAATTTAAAAAGACCAAAAATAAAAAAGGGGGTTTTTTTATTTTGGGCCCTTGGAAAGGGGGTGGGGTAATTTTTTTTTCAAATTTCCAAAATACAGAATATTTAAAAATTATTTACATCTCTACTCAAAAATCATTTCGTTTTTTATATGCCCTTAAATAAAATCAATTTTAAATTTCGTTACAGTTTAATTTTATCCTTTTATTTCTTTTCTTTTCCCCTTTTTAGCAATCAAAAAAATGAAAATAAAATTTGAGAAGATGATTTTTCTTTTCTGGGATGGAAATTTCTTTATTGGTCTTATCCCTTTGAGTTTTAAAAAATTTATACCTCATTCTTCTGAGTATTTTCTTTTTAGTGCCAATTTACGGGGAATACATGAAAGAAAGTTTGAAACAAGGATTTTATCACTGTACTCTTTTTCCCCGAACAAATTCCATACAAAATTTTTCCCTTTATACCCAAAAACCCTTTTTTACTTCACTTTCCACTCCTTTTTTTTTCTTTTTTTTTTTTTTTCTCTCTCCATATTTTTTTTTAATTTTTTTTTTCCCCCTCCCTTGTTTTCTAAGTACTGATTAAACTTTCTTTTTGCACCCTCCCCCATAGGGAAACAGGAAATTTTTTTTTTTTTTGGAAAAACAAAGGTTTTTTTTTTAAAAAAGACCTTTTAAAGGGGTCGTGACATTCAATCGTGCATTCAAAAAATCCTCCTCTAAAAAATTTTCCACTTATCGATCAACAATCTCTATTTACAAAAAAGGTAACAACATCCTCTCCACTGGAAAGGTAGCTTTGCGAGAGATTTGTATCCCTTAAAAAATATTAAAACTTATGGGTATAAGACAGTAAAAACTTACCCTTCAATAACCTAACAAACTCAGGATGGAATAAACACGAGAGGTCAAGGGGAGAGCTACAGCTACCCCCAAAATGGGAAAAATGCCCCAAACCCAAAGGAAAGGGTTTTAGTTTAAAGAGGAAAAAACTAAAAACCAACTTAACAGGGTAAAAAACACTTTAAGAGGGATTTTTTAAAGTTTTCCGGGGAAAAAAAGGGGTTTTTAAAGCTTAAAAAATTTTAAAAACTTTGGGGGCCCGGGGTTTTTCGCCTAAATTAAAAATTTTTAAAAACAAAAAAATTACTTTAAATTTTTTTTTTAAAACCCTTTCCCTATCCAAAATTTAAAAAGGGCTTTAAAGGGGCTTTGGTTTAAAAAAAAACTACTTTTTTTTTAAATTTTGGTTTCCCGTTTTTGGGACTTTTTTGGACCAAGTTTCGAGCCATTAAAAAGGGAGCGGCTACTTCTTTAATTTGATTTGCCCCCCCTCAAAATTTTCCTCACAGGCCAGTTTTTAACCCCTTTCCCGACCCCCCTTTTTTTAGCAAAAAAAAAATTTTTTAAGCGCCGGGGGGTCGGGAAACCCAGGAAAATGAAACCTTTTAACCAGGAAACCCGACACTCAAAACATAAAAAAGAAGCAAAATTAAAATTTTTGAAATGAAGCAAATATTGAAGGGAAAGTGTGTGATCAAAAGGAAGGGGGGGTGGGGGGAAAGGGCCCTTTAAAACGGGGAATTTGGGCGACGAAAAAATTTTACAAAGAAAAACATTAAGGGGTTTTTAAAAATAATAAACAACTGTTGAAAATCCCCGGGGTTTTGAATTTTGTCGACCCAATGTGTGCTTTAAAAGAAACATTTAAAGGGGTTTTTTAAAAATAATTTTAAAAATTTACTTTTAAAGAATGGTTTTACAAAGAGAAAAAATTAAGGGTTTTTAAAAAATAATAGAACATCTGTTACTCGGTTGTAGAAATTTTTGTTTTTAAGCGAAGGGAGTATTTTAAGGACAGGGAATGTGGAGAAAAATTAGTGAGGGTTTGGGTTATGAATTTAAATACCAAATGAGTTTTTTTTTTTGCTAGGGATAACAAAGGTTTTCCCTTTCCTTCCCCGATAGGAACGGGGTGATTAAGTATGTATGTAAAAATAAATATAAAAGGAAGACACAATCACGCAAAAACCTTTTTTATACAGTGGGTTTTTTTATAATTTGGACCAAAATTTTTCAAAACTAGATTTCGTTTAAAAATCTTAGGTAACTTTCCCCCAAAAAAAAAAAAAAAAAAAACCCCAACCTTTTATAAAAATTTCCCAAAAAATTGTTCAAATATTTTTTTTTTAAATTTCAAAAATTTAGGTTTTATTTAATTTTTTTATAATAAAAATTTAAGAAATTTTTTACCCTGAAAAAACCAAACTCAAAATATCCATTTTGGGGAAATAAAAAATTTCAAGTTTTTTTTGAATAAAACAAATTTAATAAATTTTTCTGTCAGTAAAATACCCCTTTGACAAAAATTTTTGCCCAAAAAACAAGTATACAGTGCTATTGGGAAAGTCAAATACAGAAAATCCAAATTTAGACAAAGTCGTTTGAGCCCTTTAAAAAAATGGAATTCCCAAAAATATTAATTTTAAACTTTAAAAATTTCCCTTATTTAAAGGGGGTTGCATAGGGGGGCCAAAACAGTGTCCCCTCAAGTGTTCACCCCCAAAATTCCCCGATTTTGATTAAAACCCATTAGTAAAAATCCAGGTTTTTGGCTTTACTGGGATGAAAAACAAAACTTTAATTTTAAAGTTACTTAAAAAAATTAAAAAAGATGTCAAAATAGTTTTTAAAAATGAAATTTTCCCTTAGAGAAGTCATAATAAGGGAAATTTTAGTTGATCGGGTTTAAAAACCTAAATCCTAGGGGAAAATAGAGGGGAATACCTAGGAAAAATAGAATGGAGATTTGTGGGAAACGAATTATATTTAAAAAATTAGGGGGGGCACAACCCCAAAAAAAAATTGGTATCCCAAAAATTTTTAAAACGAAAGGTAGCAACGGGGACATTTCCCCCTTTTCGCTAAAAGCCATCACAGCAAAGGACCAGTCAAAACTTTGGGTACGAAAGTAGGAGGTAGTATTGGGGAAATTTAAAAAAGGCAGACGAGCAGGGTAATCCTTCTCTGGGTTCCCCTTGCCTTTTTTTAAATTCCACTCGGGGGCATTTACCTTCGGGGAGAATAATTTCAGGTCGGGCACGCTTATTAAAAAACGTACATTGCCCCCATTTTTTTTAAGAGGGAAAACTAAAAAAAATTTGCGTTAGTATGGACGAAGAAAAAAAAAACTGGGACCATAGAGATGGGGAAAAAAAAGATTTTACCTTTACCGCCCCCATCGAAAGAAAAGAAATTGGAATAAGGGGAAAAAAACATGGGGTTGGTGATTCTGGGTTTTACTATTTTTTTTGTTTATATAGCAATAGTTAATTTGGGGGAAAAATTTAAACCTGGCCTTTTTAAAATTTTATTATTATCATACAAATTTTTTTAAAAACACAAACCAAACCCTTAAAGGAAAAAAAAGTATCTTTTACATCACATTCAGAAAAATTGCCTCGAAAACTACTAATTTAAAAAAGGACGAAACCATCTAGAAATAGAAAATTTTTTTTTAATACACAAACCCCGAATCACTTCACGAATCCCACCAAAGGTTTCATTAACGTAGTTTTTTTTTAAAGGAAAATTCACTTTGGTTTTTAATAAACATCTACACGCTAATGTGAAGGGACTTTTTTTTTATTGTAAACAAATTTCTTCTCTTCCTCACCCCTAGTAAATTTTTTTTTAAATTGTTTTTTTTAATTTTTTTTTAAAATTCCTCCGTCCCCTCCCCCCTTTCCCCCCCCCCCCCCCCAAAGTAACAAAAGGGTTTTTTTAAACCAAAACCCGTGTTTTTAAAAATTCATAAATTTAAAATTTAAAAAATAATATTTGTTCCCATGAAATTCATAATAAAAAAAAAAGAGTACTGGAATATTTTTTTAAATTTTTTTGTTAAATGGTTAGTTTTAAAAAAAAAACCCAAATTTTTTTTGGGAAAATAATTAAAAACTTAAAAATGCTTGGGCAAAATTAAATCCTGTATTTTTTTTTGCTTTCAAAAAATATGTCCTAAACAATAAAATTTTTTCAGATTTAAATTTTAAACTTTTCCCGCCTGAGATTTTTTGGAAATCACAAGCGGGAAATCAAAAATTTTGCAAAAAAGTAAGGCAAAGCATAGCGGGTTTTTCCCTTTTTTAACCAATATTATATAACTCCAAATTAAAATTCAAAATTTTTAGAAAATACTTCTGGGTTTAGGAAAAAAAACAAATTTTAAAAAAACATGTTATAAATATCTGTGATTTTTTGGTGAATGATCCTGACCAAAAAAACAAAACATCATGGGGGGATAGTAAATTCGGCTTTAAAAATTTTTTTCTAAATGTCCCTAAATGTTCAAATAACCTTTATAAGGGTTTTGGGTGTTGTAGTTTTTTTAAAAAAAAAAAAAATTTCTTAAAAGGATCTTTTTTATCTACGATTTTGCTTTGTAAAGGCAAGTAAAAATTTAAAAACAACAGAGGTGGGAACAGTTTATCGAGCGAGCAAAAAACCCAATATTCAAGAACAGATTTGAAACTATTTGGGTTGCAATTCATTTCTCCTTCTTCTGAAAAAAAGGTGATTTCTAAATAAGTTATTTGGGGGTGGGCTATAACATCTGGTGACCAGTGGTTTTAGGGGAAAAATTTTTCCGGAATTTTGTGGGTGGGGGGTCCCCGGGGGGAATCCTTGGTTTCCCGGGACCGATTTATCTGAATTTTCCAAACCCTTCCTTCACCTTTTGACAAGACATCTTGTTTAATGTGGGGGGCCAGGCCTCCGCCGTAGTTGAAATTTCCCCGTTAAACTGGTTTCCTCCTTTTAACCCCGCAAATTTACCCTACCCTTACACAAATTTGCGTAAACGATTTACGCAACGGGTTTTTAAGACGCGGTGCTAAAATAATAAAAAATAATCAAACTCTCTGTCGAATTTTAAATAAAATTTTTAAAAGCTTGAAAAACTGAGTATAAAAAATTTAAAAAAATTTAAAGTGCTAAAAAGCTGTACATATATATAAAACCAAAAATTTAAAAGTTCCTTTAAAACGAAAGGAAACCCCAAACAAACTTTCTAAAACCCAAAATTTTTTAAATAGGCCACCAATAGTTTTTTTACATTTTGATTTTATGAATAAATTTATGGGGATTAACCCCCCCCCCACTTTCGGGCCAAAACCTACCACATCTTTCTGATACCCAAAAATTTGGTACCTCCCCAGCCCGCGTTTCAAATTTTAAAATATTCCCCACATTTTAATAATTATTTTGGCCCCAGGGACAGCACCTTTTCAGAAGATTTTTATGGCCATTTCCCCCAGCGTTTTGTCAAGACATCATTGGGAAATTTCCCAAAGTAAAAATTAGATTTCCCTAATTCACTTTTTGTTTTTTAATTTATTTAGTGACCCCAAATTAAGGTGGGCTTTTTAAAAGGACGCGAAAAAATTAAGTGTTTTTTTTGGGATTTTCACAACCAAAATTTTTTTTAAATTTAACAAATGCTTCATTAGAGACATTATTTTTAAATTTTCTATACCCTTTCAAAAATCAACAGCTTTTCTTGAATATCGCTATGAGCCCTAGCAACCCTTTAATGAAAAACATTTTTAAAAAGGAAAAAAAAGTTTTCCCCAAAATTTCTAGGGCAATCAAAGAAAGAAAAATTTTAAAAACTGTTAATAACACCTTGTAAAAAATTAAACTCTAAAGTTTGAAATGGGAAAATATTTTATTTAATTTTGCTGAAAAAAAGGTTTTGAAAAACGAAAAATGCAAAATAAAAAAACCCAGTTTTTTCCCGGGATCCCCTTGGGCCCCCCCATACCAAGTTAATAAAGGGGGTGGCCCCAAACAATTTCCCCAAAAAGAAGGGGTTTTTTAAGGTTTTCAAAAACTAGCAAAGATAATTTTTATAGTTTATTTTAAATTAAATTTTTTTTTTAAAGTTTTTTGAAAATGGGAAAAGAGGTACAACTATAACTGGGGATACTTTGGGAACCCCCTCCCTGCCTACAGAACCAAGTTTAAGGGGGTTCGTGTTTTAAGCCCCCTAAAAGAAAAGAGGAGATTTAGATCCAAAAATAAGCGAACAAAATTTTTTTCCCAAATATTTTTTTTACAACACTTTTTGGTAAGATGGAAATTTACATTTTAAAAAAAGAAAATTTAAGTCAAACAAGATTAAAAGGACCCAAAATTTGTAGAAAGAAATACACGCCCACACACTGTTTATTTTTTGGCTGGGTAAACCTTATTAAAAAATCGCGTTGAAAGAAAGTTCATTTTGTTTGGGTTGTCTTCATTTGAAGTAAATAAAACGGTTTTGGATGAAATTATATATTAATTTTTTTTTTTTTCGCCCTTCCAGGCTATTTTTTATTTTAAATACACTTCTAGGGCAAAAAATGAGGGAAAATATAATTTTTAGCAAAAGCTACAACATTTTGGGATGGAGGGGGGGTGTTAAATAATATACTAAAATAATATAAGCTACGGGCCCGATATTGAGGAAAAATACATTAAACCAATTAATCTGCTTTCAAATCAGGGATGGAGTTTTTTAAAGGATTGAAATCATTTCTTACAAAAAATAATTTCCATAACAAAAAACGTTTTTAGAGGCATCGTTAGAACTCGGGAAAAAAGCGTTTGAACAACCATTTACCAAGTTGGAAAAAAATTTTTTTTTTTAAAGAGTTTTTTTACTCCCAAAATGGGATTAAAATTTTTGTCTTTTTGCGAGTAAAAAAAATTTCCCCAAATTTTTTCCTCATAAACTCCCCAATTTTACAAATTAAATTATTTGCTTTGGGGGGCAAAACCCTTTCTGGTTTTTTTAAATATATGAAAAATTTCATTGTGCAGAATGAGAATTAAAAAAAAAAAATTTATTTAAAAAATGTATTTTTAAGTCTTCCTGAAATATTTTTTTTATTTATTTTTGACCCGCCCCCGGTGGGGTAGTTGGGGTAACGCCTAGTCCCTTTTTTAACTCGAAATGCTTAGGAAGGGGGGGAAACGAGGGTTTGAAAACTCGGTTTGGGGGAACTGGGGAATTTTTTTCCCAAATGGTTTTTTCCCCTCTCCCCCCACGCAAATTTCGGGTTTTTACTTCCTCTAAATTCCCCCTTCCCAATTCCAACCATTTTCGTAATTAGTACTTAAAAGGGTCAAATAATAATAAAATAAATTATGTATGTATTTATTAGCTCAAAATAACTTTAAATAAGAAAAAAAAAAATAGCCTTTTTAATTTTTAAAAAAAATAGTTTAAAAAAGGTTTATGTATTTTAATGAAAAAATTAAAAATCACAAACATAAAATTTAACAAAAACTTATTTAATGATTTAAATTTTTTACAAATTAAAAATTTTACCCTCAAAAAATCCTTTTTTTTTTTTAGGAATACTACAAACGATTAAAAATTTTAAATAACCCCCCTCGACTTCAAATGGGCCCTCCTGTTTAAAATTTCCCGAAGGGGACACTATTTTTAAATATTCCCTCCCATTTAGAGTCGCCTAACCCCACAAACCCCTAATAATAAACCCAAAAATTTTTTTACTAATTTTTTAATTCAGAAACAAAATTATGAATTTGGGTTTTTTTTCCCCGGGAAAAAATTGGGCCCCAAAACCATTGTCCTTTACAACAGTAAATTTTTACATTACAAATTTTTGGGGTTTTAAATAAATTTTATTTAAAAAATAAAATTTAATTTTCCCAAAATTTTGAATTAAATTGTTTCCAAAAAATTCCCTGATTAAAAAAAATACCAAAAATTTTAAAGGAGTTTCCCCCCAATAAAATACAATTAGAACGAAAACAATATCCCAAATTTTAATGTAAAAAAAATAAATGCTAATTAAAAATCACAGGCTAAATTAAGATTTGCACAAAACATGGCAGTGGGAAAAATGATCAATTTAAAATTTTTGCCCAAATATTAAATGAATTGAAAAAAAATTTACATTTTAAAAAACCGGGAAGTTTTATTCCCTTAGGTTGGCTAAAAAACCCCCAAAAAAGGGCCCGGGGGGTTTAAAATTTTTGTTTCTAAAGCCAATTTAAGGTTTTTAACCAATTTAAGGGGTTATTTTCCATTCCATTCCCTTCTTAAAACGTAAAAGTACAGTGGAAATTTAAATTTTTTTTTCTTTCCAGGGGCACAAATGTTTTAAAAAATACCCCAAAAAAATAGGTGAACACCTAGGGAACCCGGGGTTTTTATTTTTTGATGGGTGCCCCCCGGGGGAAGGGGGGGAGGGGTCAAACCGGGGAAATTTTGGACAAAGAAAAGGCCAAAACCAAATTTAAAAAAATTTTTTGCAGAAAGGGGAAAAGGGGCAAAAAAACTTAAAAAACAAAAAAGACGCTCTCCCCTGGGGGTAAGTTATTTAAAAAAAACATAGTATTGAGACAAACCCCTTTTTTTTGGAAAAAGAAAAAAAATTTTTTAATATAATATAAATTTAAAATTTTAAAAAAACCCTTTTTAAAAAAAAATTTTGTCCTTTTTCTTTTTTTTTTTAAAGAAAATTTTTAAAGGGGGGAATTTTTAAAAAACCCTACCCCTAAATTTTTTTTTTTTAAAACTAAGCATCAAATTCTTCAAAAAAAAAAAAAGGTGATAAACAAAGGGGGTTTTTTAAAATCCTAATTTCTCATTTGTTAAAAAGCCTTTTTTCAAAAAAAACCCCAAAAAAAAAAGCCCCCTAAAAAATTGGACACAATCTTCCCCCCCAAAGGAAGGGGGGACATCAAGTTTTTTGGGGGTTTAAGCAAAGTGAAACCCAAAGTAAAAAAATCGTGTAAAAATGAACTTTTTTAAAAGGAAAAAAAAAAAGCGCTTTTAAAAAAATTTGGTTTAAAAACGGAAACCCCCCAAAAAAAATTTTAAAATTTTTTAAACCCTTTTAAAATTTTTTTTTTGGGAAAACCCCAAAAAAAAAATTAAAATTAAAAAAATAAAAATTTTTTTAAAACCCAAAAAAATTTTTTAATTTTTAAAAAAGGGGGAATTTTTTAAATTTTTTTTTTGGGGGGTTTGGGGGCCCCCCATGGGGGAAGGGGAAAGGGGTTTAGCCAACCCCCCCGAAGGGGCCTTTTTCGAAAAAAAAAAAAATTTTTAAGGGGGAAAAAATAAAAATTTTACAACTATTAAATTTGGGGGAAAAGGAAAAATTGGGAAAAAAAAGGGAAAACCCCCAACCCCCGGGACAATTTTTCCGGTTTAAAAAAGGGGGTCCCCTTTTTTCAAAAAAGGTTTTTTTAAAAATTTTTTATTTAAAAAATTGGGGGCTGGGGCAAAAAAAAACCCCCCCAATTTCAAAAACCCCCCCCCCCTTTTTAAAAAAGGTCCAAAAAAAAAAAGGGAAAAAATAATTTTAAAGGGGGCCAAAAATTTTTTGTTTTTGGGGGAAAAAAATTTTTTTGGTTTTTGGGGAAGGGGGGGGGAAAAAATTTTTTTTTTGGGGGCCCAAAAAAGGGGAAAAAAAAATTTAAAAACCAGAGTTTTTTTAAAAAAAAAGGGGTTAAAAGGGAAAAATTTGTTAGGCCGAAATTTTTCCCTTGGGGAATTCCCCCCCAAAACCCAATCTTTAACTTTTGTAAAAAAATATTTTTCAAAAATTTTTTTTAAAAAATGTAAAAATTTTTTAAAAATTCCCCTTTGGGGGGGGAAAAGGGGGATTTTAAATTTTCTTTGGGGCTCTTATCAAGTTCGCTTTCAGCAGCAGTAACTTCCCCCAACAAAATCCACAACCCAGACCCTTCACAAAAAGATGGGGGTTTTCATCCTGGTGTAAACCTAAAAAGGTTTGTCACACGGGGAAAAAAAAAAACGTCTAAATGCCAAGGGGAAAAAAAGGAAATTTTTTGCCCCCCCTCAAAAACCACAAAAAAATTCCCCTTTGGGCCAAAGGGGCAACCCCATTTTGGGGGGGGGGACATTCCGGCAAAAACCCACCTCAATTTTTGGGGAAACTATAATTTTAAAAAGAACATTTTTTTTTGTGTTTGGGGTAAGGGGGGAAGAGCAAGGAAAAAAAATTGGGTTTTAAACTTTTTAAAAAAGTTTGAAAAAAATTTAAAAGACCGCGAAAAAGGGGGGGTGACACTTCAAAAAAATTTTTTTTAAAAATTTTCAAAATTTTTAAAAGACCACATCCAAGGCAAATCAAATTTAAAACAAAATTTCATGGAAAAAATTTTTTGGGGGAAATTTTTGGGCTCGATATGGGTTTTTGGGGAAAAAGGACCCATGGGAATAGAACCCTTTTGGGAAAAGTGCTTGGAGTAAAAGTTTTTAAGGGGGGGTTGGGAGTTTACAAAAATAAACATTTTTTGCAGCATCTCCCCCTGGGAAAATTTTAAAAGGGGGGGAAAGTAAAAACGAAATTTTTAAACCCCGCATCGGGGGAAAAATTTTACACCAAATGAACCCCCAAAAAGCAAAAAAATCCCAATTTTTTTTACATTAAAAAAGGAAAGAATTCCCTTTTTAAAAAAAAAAAAAAGTTTCAAAAAACCAAGTGCAAGGGCCCCAAATTTTTCTAACTGAAAAACGGTGGGGGGCCCCCTTTTTTTCTTTGGGGGAAAAAAAAGGGAAAGTCCCCTTTTTTTGAAAATTTTTGAAATTACTCCCCCTAATTTTTTCCCTTTCTTTTAATAAACGTTAAATGAACATGAGAGGTCTTAATTTTTGTGATGTAGCAATGGGGGGAAATCTACATAAAATGCACCTATTTGGCAAGCACTGGAATTGCGCCTCTGTCCAAACACCTGACACCTTTTTTTAAAACAACTTTACCACAATATCTGCTCAAAAATAAGACAAACTCATTAATTTTATATTTAACAAAATTTAAGGTAACATAAGAAAACTATGAATGTACCTTCCTTTTTTTTTACGACGAAAAATTGATCTATGATGCTTAAAGTCTGTTGTTTCTGTTTTTTCTCTTTACACAATCAACAGAGCAAATCACACAATCAGCTTTTGACCCATGAAGACTTTCAAATACGAAGGTATAGTTTCAGATCTCACAGCTAACGATGGGTGCATATCTGAATATCACTGTAAAGATTGTGGAAAAATGCTCTCATCTGCCATACTGAGCAATACATTCTGGAAGTTCTTCAAGTCTTGATTTTTTCATGTTGGCCCGACTTGAAAAAAACATGTGACAATCTAAAAAGTCTTCATATAGTTTGTTGTCCATCCAACAAACAGCTATAAAATTTTCCTAAATGTTCGCACTTCGGTTCGAATCTTTAATATCGTCAGCGTAACCAGTCCCTTGGAATCAATAAGAAAGTCAAAGAAAAAACACTTCTTATTCACTGGTTTCATTTCCATATCTTCTCAAGGTACTTGTTAACCGGCTTCATTGCTTTTATCCTTGCACTCCATTGATTTTTGGGGGCCGACTTCACAACCACGGGCGCCAGCGTTTTTCATACCTTTCTTTGAGTGAGTGATGTCGCAATTCACTAAAAAATGCCAGGCTGTTTGTCTCACTTTCTTTGTTGAACACTACTCTTGTGTCAACCATCACAGCAGGGGTTTTCTAAAACTGTACAAACTCCTTTAGCTCCTTTTTTGTCCTTTTTTTTTTCCTTTTCTGTTAAAATTTTCTTTAATCATTAATAAAAAACAAAGGACCTCAAAAGTCATAAAACAAATGTATTTTTGTTGTTAGTAATTTTTTTAATATTCTCAATTTTGATAAAATTATTTATTTTTTTGATAAATAATTAGAAATGTGTTTAGTTTAAATATTTTTTTTACATTTAAAACAAAACAAAAAGTTAAATACGCCCTTAGGGCCTTTGCGCCCTAGGTTCGCTTTATTCAACGGCCAAGTTCTGACATGATAATTGTATGTGATCTTATATAGGCTATTTTCAGTATGAACTCATGGATTTAGCTACAGTTTCTACAAAAACAAATAAATTTTTAAAGTTTCTATTTAGTAGTTTATTTATAACAACTAAAAATGATTTAAAATATAAAGTATTGGAATCAAAAAGTAAGATTAAATTACAATAAAAGGGGTAAATAGAACCTATTTAGTGGACGTGCCCCGTTAAGTGGCGCCCAGGGCACTGCAAAAAACTGCCTTACCGTAGGTCCACCACTGTATATAAGTGAAATGATTTTTGATTTTTCTTTAATTTGAGATATTATGTAATGGGATGATTTTAAATTTTTTAGTGATAAAATTGTGATAGTGTATTTTTCATAAAATTTTACTAAACTTTGTTGAGGCATTTTATGTGTGGTGAGCTAAATTTTATTTTTATTTTGGCAATGTGTAATGTACAAATTTTTTCTAAACTTTGTTTTATTTTAGTGAACATAATTTTTTTTATGGTTGTGATATAATAAATATATCTGTAAATTTATTTTATTATATGATAAAACTTTTTTTTTGAACATTATTTTTTAACGTTATGTAAGTTTGTAGTGAACATTATTCTCCCCAACTTTTGTGGTTACGTGTAAGAAAAGATTTTCCTTTATTTTGTAATTTTGGACTACGTATAGTGAACATATTTTTTTCTAAGCTTTTGTGGTATACGTGTAGTTTTTCATACCCAAATACGAAATTTTTGAGTGGTAAATAATTGTTTAAAGGGAAATTTACGGGGAGCGTATGGTTGTTACTGGGTATTGCAGGAATAATTCTAGCTAATAAACACAGGCAAAAAA
This sequence comes from Timema cristinae, assembly GCA_039000515.1. Classification (NCBI taxonomy): domain Eukaryota; kingdom Metazoa; phylum Arthropoda; class Insecta; order Phasmatodea; family Timematidae; genus Timema; species Timema cristinae. The sequence goes on from JBCFYV010002476.1 coordinate 52,369, forward strand.
ATATTTAACAAAAGGGTCTTAAATTAAATATTGTATTTATTTCTATTAATTTTGACAATACGATTTATTCCTTATGTTTGTAACCACTTAACATTAGTTATGTTTTAACGAGTGTTTTATCATAAAGAATTATAAATTATCCACGTAAAAGTGAATTTATTTTGTAATCATGTTTATTTTAAAAGGAGGTAATATTGACTAATGGGGAAAGAAGTATTTTCTGCAAGGTTATTATCATTGATTTCAGTATGCAATATTACATATAACTTAGGTTTAGGGCTGTAGCAGCATCAAATTCCAAAGAGGGCAGTAAGCTAAAAAAAAAGGTTTAGTATTACTGCCTTGAACCAAAACTGATAGTGACGTCACATAAGTTTAACATTACATTGATAACTTTCATCAGTTGTACACGTATATTGGACATTGTTAATCTTCATCAGTTGTGCACTTATAGTGACATTGTTAACGTTCATCATTTTACACGTATATTGAACATTGTTGCCTTTCATCATTTGTACACGTATAATGGTCATTGTTAGCTTTCATCAGTTGTACACGTATAGTAGACATTGTTACCTTTCATCAGTTGTACACGTATAGTGGACATTGTTAGCTTTCATCAGTTGTACTCGTATAATGGTCATTGTTAACTTTCATCGTTGTACACGTATAGTGGACATTGTTACCTTTCATCATTTGTACACGTATATTGGACATTGTTGCCTTTCATCTGGTTACGCATATAGTGGATATTCCTTGCCTGAATTTAATTCTAGATTTATATTTACTTCAACTTTATTAGGTTGTAAAAATATATTGAACATTACTTCCCTTTGTTTAGTCTCCTCCACGTAGAGATTGAAACTAACAGATCTTACTTGATGGAAAATTAATATGAAAGCTAGTTTAATCACACAGCAACATATCAATCTAATATTTTATATAACTTATGTAAAAACTATATCCAAAAAGCTTATTGATAGCTATTGTAATATTTTTGTTTGGTTTAGGAATAGGCCTATTTGGAAACATACAAACTAAGCTATAAATGTAAAAATTTAAATAAATCAAAACACAAACATAATATTTCGTGAATTATTTTATGGGTATAAACTAATAAGTAGTTGAAATGTCACGCTTACCTACACCATCTTATCTAATTTTACTATTTATAATGACAGGTTAAAAGTTGTCATATAATAGTTTTAACTAACAACAACTAGAAATTAAAATATTGTACCACCAATAGCTAAACGTTCTATACAATACAAGTTTTCACCACCACTTAACCCTTAAAATGGGAAAAAAAGGTAATTGTTATGGAACTGCTACACATTTAGATGCTGCTAGTTTTGCCTTTAAATAATGATGAATTCCCTAATAATACAATAATTACACCAAAGGGAAAGAAAGTGGAAATTATTAATCAAAGGTCTTATACCCTCATTTGTGTAAAGGAAGAGTGGAAAATAATTGAAGGCAAACAATTTCTGAGCATACGACTGGAATTCCAGCCCCAACCTACCATCACCTGTAAATTAGACTAGACGAGAGAGATGATTTTGTTCACGTCCCCACTGGAGAGGGCTATTATTTTTACTATTCATGGTTTTATAAGATGTTTTATCTAAATATTAAAAGAGTTCAAGCTACTGTCCAGCTGGGATTTACCCAAAAGCTCGAATGATCTAAGGTGTCATTCTAACAATAAAATTGGTTGCCAATAACATGGAAGTTAGGGTTAGAATTCCTGTCTGGTGTATCGAGAGGTATTTTGCTCTCAATGGTCGATTTCCACTCCCGCTCTTCGTTAATGCGGGTACAATTCCCTTAAAATTAAACTTTGCTATTCTATAACCAATTAGCGTATTAATTGGTGCACATGCAAATAATCCATAACAGGTAGTTAGATGGTTGTGGAAAATTAACCTAATGATTTCAATATTTAGATACAAATTTTAAAAATAAAGTTATAAGTACCTAATTTAATCTATGTACATGAATGTAAGTACCTAATTATTTTATGTATATGAAATGTAAACCACGATTTAATATACAAGAGCAGCATTACTAGCAACTTGAAATAGTAATTGTTCTTATTTCTTTTAAACAACTCGCACTGTCTAAATTTGTAAGTAGATTGGTTGTGCTTTCAAGCCAGTGTGCTGTTGTGAAATATAAACCAAAAGAGTGGAAAAGCTGTCGCTTTTACTGGTGAATGAATCATCCCGGCCTTGAGTGACAAGTCTTTCGTCCTTCCTCTTTCACTAAGCTGTTACGAACTCATCGAAAGAAAGATAGGTAAAGAAGAGGGGAATATTTTTTTTACTTCCAAAAGTTGACGAGGAATTTCTACCTGCCCATGTAGCACCCTTAAGGTATAAAAAGTCCCGAGGTATAGTCACACTGTCGGTCTCCACGTGCGAACAGTCGGCGCGACACCACTGCCATTGTTGTCTCCCCAACGTTTTAATCCCGCCGGTGTTGCCGTGTTTCCTTTCTCTTGGTTATAGAGTACAGCGTTAAAGTGTCGACGCCATCCTCCAAATTTTACCAAAAGTAAACGCAGAACATCGGGGGGACCTCCTGTACTTACTTAGCCTACTCTATGGCATTCGAAGCACTGAAGTACGCCACCTTACCCTCTCTTGAGCTAGTTCTATCCAGTCCACCTCATTACTGATGACACCCTATCTCTTTCAGGTACATTCTAATGCTATCCTCCCATCTGTGTCTAGGTCTTCACAGTGTGTTTGCCAGTCAGTACCTTGATAAAGGTCTGGAATCTCCCATTTGCGCTGCATGTCCTGCCCACCGTAATCTTCGAGATTTGACCATCCCAACAATGTCTTGTGATGAGCACAAGCTATGTAACTTACCATTGTGTAACCTCCTCCACTCCTCAATAGCTTTGTCCCTTTTTGTACTAAAATGTATTGGAGATTAGGAAGGTTGAATTTAGAGGAAATGTACCCACATTTGTGTGGAGGGAAATTGGGAAACCATTTAGTAAAAATCACCCTCAGTACACCCAACCAGAATCAAACCCGAGCTTCGGCACTAAAGTCTAGTGCGAAAGTAGCGCCTTAAACCATGCGGCCACCAGAGTGGGCCATCTTATTTTTAAACACCCTAAATTTATTTTCGTTATGTAAGTTAAGATAGCATGTTTTATAACCAAAGAGTAAGACTCGGCGATACATTCCAAAAAATAGGTTTAATATCTACTTTGATGTACCGTGTATTACGATTTTGGATGTGGCAATACATAGTCTATCACGGTATATTATATTATAATACGGTACTCGTCTACTACGGTGAATGATGAATCATTGCGATGATACATTGTAATTATGTTGAATCGTCTACTACGATACAGGATGATTCGAAAGCCTCTGTACAAACTTTAGTGAGAGATAGTGGAAACTAAAACAAACCATCTTGGTTAGTGAATGTATGTGCGCAAACGTCACCCTGAGGTGCTAGAGAGCGCTGTTGGTACATAAATGAAAGGCAGTTTAACAGCATATTTTCTCAAAGGAGCCACCGCCAACAGTAGTGTACGTCTGACAAGAGTCGACGCATTCATTGCTGTGCATTTTCAAACATTCCCCGGCTCCGTACGCTAAAAGGTTCATGTCAGCCATCTCAAAATCCGTGAAATGCTCCATGTTACGCGCACAAACCCGTGTTTTGAATGACGACAGCGAAAAATAGCCATTTGACGCTCCGCCTACAGCGCTCTCTAGCACCACATCTGCGGACATAAATTAACTAAAAAGGATTCTTGTGTGTTCCTTACCTTCCATTAAAGTTTTTACAGAACGTTTCGAATCACCTGTATGTGTGTTTGATCCCGATCTACAATATTTTTGATCCTGTGTTTTATGGACCATATTGATTTAGATTACTGAAAGTAAGAACTTAAAAGTCACTAATCATCAATTATAAAATAATCTGGTTAACTAAGCATTGTAACGCTGCAATTGGTATTTCGTGTCCTAAATTCTATGTATAAGCAAACTTTGCTAAAAATTCAACAAATACCGTTATTAATGCAACTCTGCGATGTATCGTTTCACACTCGATTCACTGCCCCAATAGGCGATCCATGGGGTCGGGGGAGCGGGGGGGAAGGGCACAAATGTAGGGCCAGCCTTAAAATTATTTAAATTAACTTATTGATGATAAGAGATTGAAGCATCATTTATGAACATAACGGGTCTACAAGGGATCGCATTCGTTTGTTTCTTTACTACTTTTTTTTAGCACCGCGTCTTACTAATCGTTTGGCTTATACGCCTTAGTACTAATTATGCTAATGTGTTAGAGATGAGACAGATTGAGTTTAGAGGACGTGCACCCGCATTTGCGTAGATGAGAGTGGAAACCCGTTTAGGGAAAAACCTCCCAGTACACCCAAACGGGATCGAACACCGATTTCCCTGTCATCAGAAGCCTATTGCGATAGTAGCGCGTTGACATTTGGGATACCTATACCTCTATTACATTAGTTACATTTAAACAATTAATGATAATTAATAATAATTAGCACCGCGTCTTACTACCCGTTCGGGTTATACGCATTAAGTACTAATTACGCTAATGGATTAGGAATTGGGAAGGTTGAATTAGAGGAAGTGAACCCACATTTGCATGGAGGGAGAATGGAAAACCATTTAGGAAAAACCACCCCCAGTTCACCCGACCGAGATTCGAACCTCGATCTCCCCGTCCTCAGCAGTCGAGCTCAACACGACAAGCGCGTTAGCCAACTACGCCGCTGAGGCGGGTATTTAAAAAAATTGAAATTATTTTACAGAAATAACAATTTTAAATGTTCCTTTTTGGAAAATTTTCCGTCTCACATCTCTAATTGTACTGTCTATAGATAAGTAAATGGCGATACAAATTACAAACGGGGTTTAATCGATTGATTGATGGTGAATTTTCTATACCCATGAGGACTGTAAATAAATACTTTCATTCCTAATTTGAATTATTCTAAAATATTTCTAAGAAATGTCAACTACGTAATAACGAATCAAGGTTGTCACTCCAGTATCAACATCAACCCCAATGTTGATAAGATTTTTATTGCTGGGTATAAGGTCGAGTATGGGCGAGCCTATCTCAACTCAAGCAAACTGTATCGCCATTTGCTCTGTCCACTTGTACAGCATCCAGGGCGGTTACTCACTTCGTATCTGTCAACTACAACAGATGTGTAAATAGAATCATGCTGACAAGAGGCCTTTGACACAGATAAGTTAACACTTCAGTATTTTGGGATGAGGACAAAGAATACTGCGTCAATGGTTTTATTTGTTTTAAACAATTACAACAAGAATATCACAAGAACAAGGTTGTGCACAGTCGCGGACCAGTTATGTTAATATTTTTAAGAACCGGCGGTAAACCCAGATATTTTCTTTGGGATGGGCATAAACTATGTTAAAGCTTGTACCTTTTTCCAAATATGAATTTTAGAAAGACGTATTATAAACGTCAGTAAATCTTTTAAATATAAGGTATCCTAGTATTAAAATTTAATCGTCTTTTTCCCGACATTTGCTGTGTGAATTAACTAGATGAGGTTCCACACTAGCTATAGCTACACACATCTCTCTGCTGTAACCTGCTGTGTGGAGTAGCTAGACAAGGTTCCACACTAGCTATAGCTACACACATCTCTCTGCTGTAACCTGCTGTGTGGAGTAGCTAGACAAGGTTCCACACTAGCTATAGCTACACACCTCTCTTTGCTGTAACCTGCTGTGTGGAGTAGCTAGACAAGGTTCCACACTAGCTATAGCTACACACCTCTCTTTGCTGTAACCTGCTGTGTGGAGTAGCTAGACAAGGTTCCACACTAGCTATAGCTACACACCTGTATTTGCTGTAACCTGCTGTGGAGTAGCTAGACAAGGTTCCACACTAGCTATAGCTACACACCTCTCTCTGCTGTAACCTGCTGTGGAGTAGCTAGACAAGGTTCCACACTAGCTATAGCTACACACCTCTCTCTGCTGTTAACCTGCTGTGTGGAGTAGCTAGACAAGGTTCCACACTAGCTATAGCTACACACATCTCTCTGCTGTTACCTGCTGTGTAGAGTAGCTAGACAAGGTTTCCACACTAGTGATCTATAGCTATATATCTATGGGTATCTATTAGCACTTAAGCTTTTCTATCTCACTTTCACATTCATTAATATAAGTTACAGCTGTGTCATTTGTATACTATTCTGTGATCTGAAACCTCTAAGTGGAGGCAGCATCTGTACGTTAAGAAAAAAAAACGTATATTTTAAATCTTTTGTTTGTATTTTTTCCTTCCATGTGTCTGTCAGACCAATAATAGAAATAGTGATAGGACGCTCAGTGGAGGGAGATGATCTAGTCCAGCACGTGGCCTGTTTATTATCTCAGCTAAAGAGGTAGTCAGACGGCTGGGGGATGCCACACAGAACATACAGCCCCCATTATACAGCCCTAAACGGTTTCAAATACGACCAGTGATAGATAATAAACTAACTCAAGTAGGTAAGACGTCCCAGAGTGCAGCTTTCTAGAAACATATCAAGGTTCGCCTCGTACAAATTGTGTCGTGACAGCCACGTTTTTATATTACAAACAGGTTAAGTTTAGCCAAAGCATCCATTAAAGAATGAATTTTACGCTCCAACTTTCCTTTTTATATTATACCGGTAGTTATCAACAATACCTTCTCCAAATAATTTTTAAATAAACTATTAAACATTTTCAAAATTTTTATTGCACTAATGTAATGACCAAGCTTGTTTGTTTTTTATCACCACGTCTTTCTAACCGTTTGGGTTATACGCTCATGTACTAATTATGCTGGTGGTTTTAAAGATGAGGAAGGTTATATTTATAGAAAGTGTATCCATATTTGCGTGAAAGGAGAGTGGAAAACAATTTTAGAAAAAAGTCGGTACACCCGACAAAGATTCGTACCTAAATCTCTCCGTCATCAGCAGTCTTATCTACTGCGGAGAGTAACGCCTTAAGACCATGTGGCCACCTAATCAGGCCTGACGACCCAAGGAGTCACTAAGTTACATGTATATTCTATTTCTTATTGTTTTCATATTAGCCTATTGTTTATTTAATTAATTAAAATAACAAAAACAATATTATTTCAATTACCTACTTTATAATCATACAAAATGTAAAGCACCATTTTTTAATGAAAGTGTGACTTTGTTACAATGCATCCAAAATAGACTATTTGAGTGGCTACTATAAATTTGTTTCATTCGTGAAGAGAGTTTTTTGAGTTTCTATTTTGTTATCTATAATTAGTGTTATCAATTAAATTAAATCAATTTTAGTTACATTTTACATTTTTCTCATAAATATTACCAAATACGTGTAGAAGAATTGGTGAGAAAAACATAGTTATTTAGTGACAACAATGATGCTGC
>JBCFYV010002477.1:0-32883 GCA_039000515.1 Timema cristinae
GAAAACGGGGACATGCCCTACTGATCGGCCAAACGTTTAAAAACAATACCCCTTTTCTGTTTACCTCGAGCAATTCGGTTTGGCTAAAAAACCTTTGGAGAAAATTTGGAAATTCCCATGTTTTTAGTCGGGCGCCTATCAAAGAGAACCAGGGTTTTAAAACTAAGCAGATTCACAAAACAAAGGGAAAAAAAACCCATCAGTAAAAATCCCGTTACCCCTCGAAGAAAGAAATAAATCCCTTTTGGTCAAAAATGAAGCTTAATTTGAGGAAAATTTTTTCCTTTTCAAAAAATTTTTGCTGAAGGGGGAGTCGTTTTTGGGAAAACATTTTTGTAGTGAGGATTTTTCCCAAAATTTTGAAGATAAAATTTAAAAGGGATAGTTAAATTTTGGGGGAAAGGGGAAAATAAAAGATAAAAATTTTTGGGGAGTGAGTACATTTTGTTCACAAAATCGACATTAAAAGAGGGTTTTGGAAAAATGCGATTTGGTTTTTTCAATAGACGTGATAGAATTGGCAATTTGTTTAAACCCAAAACCCTTTTTTTGAATTGCCCCCAAAATCGGGCGGGCCAAGAATATAAACCCCCCTTTTCCCCCCCCAAAAGGACAGCCCGTTAGCCAGCCCAAAAGCATCGATACCTCTGAGAAAAAAACCCTTCTCCGCCCCCAGAACCCAGAAAGAAAAAGATGAATGTAACCGAAAAAATTTAAAAGATAACGAAATTTGGGGCCCCACCAAAACTTAGTTCCAAAACCCCCCCATCCAAAACCCGGTCTTTGCTCAGCAAAAAAAACCCAAAAACCAAACCCATCGTTTTTGGGTACCTTCACCAACATTTTTAAACCCGGGAAAGGGCATTAATCTAAATAAATATTAATAACCCAAAACAATAAAACTGTCTTAAAGGTGCTTTCAAGCCTTTCAAATATGTTTTGAAATATTTTTTTTTTCTATTCTGAGTATGGGTAAAAGAATTTCATTTTAATTTCAATTTCTAAAAATAATTTCCCCCCTAAAAAAATAACTTGTTTTGGGTGTACTAACGAAAGTTTCTTTTTTGTTTGTTTACGGGGGTTAACCTTTTTTCCCTAGTTTTCCAAAGTCCCCCTTTTTTTTCTAAAGTTGGGCCCAAAAAGAGGGGAAATAAAATTTTTAACAAATAAAATTTCGTTAGGGGGTTTTAAAATCAACCTATTTTCTAAAAAACTTGAAAGACCCACCTTTAAAGGGCAAAGGTAGGCAAAAAATTTTCCAAAAAAAAACCCTTCAGGGTTTCATAATAGCAAATTAAGTATCGATACCTGCAAAAAAAAAATCAAGTATGGATATCCTATAATAATCACTTTTTTCATACGGATAAAATTCAACAGCGATCTAAGACTACATGCTATAAATTTCCCTTTGCAAAATTAAAATATATTGCCGAAACAAGTATAGGAAATTAAAAAAAAATAATAATGACGAAGTAATACACCGAAAAAGAAATTTGTTCTTTTTATTTGAACTATCTGAAGCCTTAGTTTCTTACCTTCATTCAAGCTACGCCAAGATGCCGACAAGCTGCCCCGCCGGGGAAAATATATACAAGAAAACCCAGAAAACATTGGGGAAAAAGGATACAGGTGGGGAATGCGCGTGACAACAATTTAAATTATACTATACACTCCAAAAAAACGAAACCTTCCAGATTATAGTAAACAACCCCCTTCACAGCTTAAGCCTTTGGGCCGCCCTTTGGTTGGTGGCCACTCGGGGGGCGCCATTCAAACCTTGATGGGAGTGGCTATCTACTCGTGGGGCAGTATCTCAAATTTTGTTGGTTTTTTTTTCTCCCAACCGTAGTCCGAGACGCAGGGAAGGTAAAAAACGGGGTAAATTTTTATATTTTCCCGATTCAACTCCCTATGCGTAGCCAAAAGCTACAACGGAACCTAGTTTTCCCGGGCAACGACCCCTACAGCCCCTTTTGTTGGCTCAGATCATCGATGACATCTTTATATCTGACCAGCACCACTCAGCAAATCGAGTCCTTCCTGGGAGACCTCAAAAATTTTCCCGCAAAAATTACCGGAAAATATCCATTTCTACATTACTTTTCTGGATGTAACATCCCACTCCAAACAGGGGCCCTAAAACAACTGTGCACACCAAGGAAACAAATCACAAAAATACCTCATTATGAAAAGCCACCACCCCATGAGCACAAAGAGATCAAATCCCCCAAAGCCTAGCCATTAAGAGCCAAAAGAATTTTTCTCTGACCACAATGACCTTTAACAATACAATAAAAAAAACTGCAACATATTTTTATGATTTATATGCTACCCTAAAGCACTGGTGTGTAGTCAAATAAAAAGAGCTCAAAATAGCGGGCCCACAACATCAACAGGAACAAACAACATTCTTTTGGTCACTACATACCACCCTGGACTTCACAAACTCAACAAGCTCTTGAAAACACTTTCCCCATACTGCAATCCTCCACTACTACACAACAAATCATCAAGGGGCCCCCAAACATACTTATAAACAACCAGCCAATCTACAAAACTCACTTGTAAAAACCAAACTGCTAGACCTCACAATTCAACCGAACCCAAACAAATATCAGGTTCATTTCCCCGCAAAAACCTGCACCATACATAAACTAACAAATTCATTCTCCAGCAACATAAACTGAAAAAAAATTATCCTATAAAAGGCCACCAAACTTGTGATTTGAAAACCTCATCTACCAACTGGAATGCAACCTGTGCCAGCACAATATATTGGTCTCACAAACAGAAACACTAAGAAGGAATGAATGGTTATCGACATAACACAAAATTGAAAAATAAAGATAAGCCTGTAGTTATCACACGCCCAAAACCCATAATATGGACTTTAATCACTGTTACACAACCAGAGTCCCTGAAAAAAGTAATATGCAACCCTTCACAACCAAGGTTATGGAAACTGGTCCATCAATATACCATCAAATCCAGACAAGCCCTAACCAAATAATTTCAACCTTAGGTAATTTCCTCTCCTTTCTACCAGCACACATTATTATAATTTTTTTTTAAAATTCTGTTGCACCTCATTTCACTACCTGTTCAGTTTATCTACTTATCTACACTTACTAATTAGGAACCAGGGAGATATAATGTATACATAATGTAGCCAAATTTCTGTTAATAAAAATGAGAAAACCATTAAGGAAAATTCAAACTCGGTACACCAGAACAGATTATAAACTCAACCTTCATCCACTGGTAGAACAGGCTGTACAATATTGATGTCAAAGGGGTACAATATTTTACTGTAACAAGAAGCACCAAGTAGTTTTGTTAATTTTTTTTAACATGAAATGATTTCGAGCTGAGGGCAATAAGTCAAGAAGAGACTCTTTCCATTGATGTGTTGGGGAAAACAAGATATGTTATCGCTTTCCTCCCTCAATATGAATATTGAAGAATTTGACTCTAGTGAGTTTTGTGTGTGTGTGTTTGTTTGGGGGGAGGCTCATGTGCCTAAAAAGGAAAAAAAAGAATGTAATATTTATCTATAATTTGTATAAAAAATATCACCTGTTTTGGATTGTATGTATAAATTATTGTAATGTTTATTTTTGTGTTTGTTTAAAAATATATTGTTATTTGCTATACTTTGTACAAATCTACAACAAATCATTTATTTTCTTTATGTACAATCTATGTTTTTTGTTTTTAGTGATGATGTATAAAAAAATATTTTTATTCCTATATTTTGTACTAAAGCGCAAACAATTTTATTTTTTGTTAAAAATTATGCTAATAAACCAATAAACTTTTTCGTCTTGGTTAGTAATTTTTTTTATTAGTCAAGTCAGTATTTTTTGTTTTGTTTTTGTGTCGCGGTTCATCCTGATGCACCGGACGAAACTAGTACTGGTAGCCATGCTTGTTGCTAAAGATTTTTACAGCAACCATTCCACTTGACAGTGTCAAGAGATAGTGCAAACAAGAGTAGAACTTATCTAGTATTTGAAAACTATTTCGGCTGACTTCACTTTTGAGCCATCTTTTGAACATATTGGGGAAACTTTCAAGTTTATGTTTCCAAATGCAGTGGCCCCAAGACTTTCCCTCTAAAGGACAAAGGCACATTATCTAACAACAATATATGCTGGCCCCATACTTCAGTGAACAGTTGCTGAATAATTTTAAAGGTGCATATTGCACCTTGTGCTATGATGAAACCACCAATGCATCACCTTATAAAGAATTACGGGTAGCTTAGATACTGGTCATTAATCAAAAACATGATTGTGGCCAGGCACCTACACATTTTTTTATGGGATTGGCAATACCTAAAAATATTAACAGTAAACTTAACGAAAGCCTTTGATTCATCACAAACTTCCTTGGTCAAAAACTGCTAGTGCTAAATAATAATGGGCCAAATGCCAACAAGTTTTGTCCCCTAACTTATGGGGAAAGATTATCTTGTTCTAACATATAGACAGGCTATAGTAGATATTGGTACTTTTATACTCGTGTAGTTCATAATGCATTCCATAGAGGCCCCGGCCCAAAAATGGTTTGAAGATGCCCTCAAAAAATTTTAATTTTTTTTTTCTTCCCCTTTTTAAATTTTTTTTTTTCTACCCGGCCCATAAAAAAGGGGGAGGAATTTTAAACAAATTTTTAAAAGGAAACTCAGTATCCCTAAAATTTATTGGATTTTTTTTTTTAAAAAAAATTTTTTTTCTCCCAGGTGGTTTTTTCACAAGGGGAACCCCCCCGGGCCCAAAGACCCCCCAATTTTAACAGTGGGGCCCCCCCCAGTTTAAAAAAGGGACTTTCCCCTAAAGGACCCTTTTTTTTCCCCGAGAATTAATTTAAAAAATTTGGTGAAAAAACTTCCCCCCCGGGTTTTGGGAAAAAAAAAAAACTAACCCTCTTTTAAAACCTTTAGACAAATTTTAAAACAAAAAGGGGGATGTTTTTTTTGGGAAGCCAACCCTTTTGGGGCCCCCAAAAAAATTTACCCAAAGGGTTTAACTCAAAAAGTTTTTAGAAAAAAAACCCCTTTTGGGGGGCAAAGTGGAAAATACAGTGAATTAAAAAACCCCAAAAAAAAAAAAAATGAAATTTGGGGTTTTTGGGTTTTAAAAAGAGGTGGGCCCCCCAAAGGCCTTAGAAAATTTTTTTAATAAAAAAAAAAAATTTAAAAAAAAACTTTAAAAAAAAAAAGGAAAAAAAAAACCCACTAAGAATAAATTTTTATGAAGAAAACCCCCCCCTTTGGGAAAAAAGGGAAAAATTTTTGGGAAAAAAATCCCCAAAGCAAAAAAAGGGACCCTTTTTTCCCCTTCCCTTTCCCCTTTTGTCCCCCCCCTTTTTATAGTAAAAAAAGGGTTTTACACAACACAAATTTTTAAAAAAAAAAAACATAATAATAATTTTTGGCAAAATTGGGTTTTGGCCCTTTTAAAAATTTTTTTGTTTTTTTTTCCCAATTTTCCCCCCTTTTTAAAAAAAATTTTTCTAAAAAATTGGGCCCACCCAATTTTTTTAATCCCTTTTACATTAAACTTTTTGGTTTTTTTCCCCACCTTTTTTTTTTTTTTTCTATTAAAAATTCCCTTTTAAAAACCTTAAATTTCCCCAAAACCCTTTTTTTTTTTTACAATGTTTCCCCTAAAAAAAATTTTAAAAAAACATAAAAAAAAACCTAACCCCCCAAAAAACAACAATAATTTTGGGTTTAAAAGGGAAAATTTTTCCCACAGCTTTTAAAAAAATAGCAAATTCCCCCCAACATCCCCCGTAAAAAAAATTCTTTTAAGCAAAGTAAAAATTTAATTTTTTTAACATAAAACCCCCCCCAAAAAGGCCCCCTGGTTTTAAAAAAATCCCATGTCTGGCCCCCCCCTCCCGCAATAAAACCAACCCTTTTTACTCTTCCCCAAAACCCAAAACATTCCCCGAAAAAACTCACTAAAAACCCCAATTTAAACCAGTAAACAAAACTAGCCTATACCAAATCAATACAACTTTTTCCCCCCTTTTCCAAAATAATTTTTTTCTTCCTTCCCTTTTTTTATCTCATGCAACCCTTTTGAAAAAATAATTCTAAAAAACAGCAAAAAAAAAGATTCCCAAAACCCAAAAAACCAAAAGACCCCCTCTCCCCCAAAACTAAAGCCACCCTTCCCCGCCCCTGAAAATAACCGACCCCAAAATCCCCCCAAATTCCCCCCCCTTTTTATTGCTGGCCCAAACCCTCACTTTTCCCCCCAATATTCAACCCTTCCCCCCCCCCCTCAACCCGACCCCCTTTAAAACACTTGCCCCTTTCCCCCCAAGAAAAAATTTTAGAAGAAAAACCCCTTTTTTTAAAATTTCCCTCAACAATTTAACCAAAAAACCCAACCCCTTTTTAAACCCCCAAAATTTGGCCCCCCCCCAACCCAAAAAATTTTTTATTTTCCCAACCCCCATCCAAAAGCCCCAATTCCCTTCCCCAGAATAATGCCCCCCTAATAAGCCCCTCAATTTAAAAACCTAACCCGACACAACCCTCCAAACCCCCTGGGCCCCCCCTTCCCCGCCGTTTCCCCTACGGGAAAACCCCTTTAAATTACCCAAACTCTCCCAAAAAACGAAAAAAAGAAATGTTTTTTTTGTTTCCAAGGGCTCTCCCTTTTTCCCCCTCAAAATCCCCCCCCCAAATTCCCCATCCAAATTTGGCCCCCAGTTTTTCAAAGGGTGTCCCTTTTTCCTTTTGCTCGCAACCTTAAGATTTTTAAAAATTTTTTTTTTTTAAACCCAAATTTTCCCCCATTAAAATTTCCAGCCCCCGACAAAGCCCTAGATCCCCTCCCTCTACAAGTTTTAAGCCCCCCTTTTTAGAACCCGGGAAAACCCCCCCAAAACCCCTACCCCCCAAACACCCTCCCCGGAACGGGTTTTTTTTTCCAAAAATTTTCCAAACCCCCCCAATTTCCCCCAAAAATTCCCCCATCCCCAACCCTATTCCCCCCAAGACCCCCAAAACCTTTTTAAAAAGGGAAAACCTTCCAAAAAAACCCCAAAGGACCAAAAAAACCCCCATCCCCCAAACCCCTAAAAAACAAAAATTGATTTTTAACAATTTCCAAACCAAACCCGACAAGGGGGGCCTTTCCCCCTAAAATCAAAACTTTTGAAAAACCCTTAAATCCCAGGCTACATCACAAGGCCCCACAAAAATCCCGCTTCCCGGGAAACCCCTTTTCCAAAACTAAAAACCACTCACCCTAAAGGAACCCCCCAAATGAAAGAAAACCCAAAAAAAAAATGGGGGAAAATTAAAGGGGTTTTTTCCAACAAAAGGGAAAAGGGTTTCCCCCGGCCCAAATTTTCACCAACCAACCTTTTAAATTCCCAAATTTCCCCTTTTCCCCCAAAAACCTCAAACCTCCCACCTTTTATCTTCCCTTTCCCAAAATCCACCCAAAGGGAAAAAAGACCCTTTCCCCCCCCTGGCCCGCCAATTTTTAACTGGGGTTTTTTTGGCCTTTCCCCCAAAAAGAAGAATTTCATCTTCCCCCCGGTTTTTTATTCCCCCAAACCTTTTCAAAACCCTTTTTTTAAAAACAACTTTCCCTTTTAAATTTAAACAGGAAAAAAAAACAAACCACTTTTTTTAAAACAAAATTTTAAAAAAATCAAAAAAACTTCCCTCCCAAAATGTTTTTTTTTTGGTCACCCAATGATGTCACAAAACCCCCCTTAAAAACCTTTAAATCCCTCTGTTGGGGAAAGGAAAGGTTTAGCAAAAAGGAGCATTACTTTTGAAAACCCCCGAACCCCCCCCGGGGTTCCCAAAAACCCAAAACCAAAATTATTTTTCCCGGTGGGGGGCTGGGAAAAGGGTGGGTTTTCCTTTTAATTTTTCAACTTCCCCGTTTTTTTTAGACAAAAAACTTTCCTACAGGAAATTTTTTTGGGGACCCGCCCAAAAGGATTTAACCCAAAAAATGGCTTCCCCATATGCCAAAATTTTTTTCATTGGGGCCCCACTAGAAGAAAAAGCTTTTTTTACATTTTTTTCACCCCAACAAACCCTATCTTGGCCTTCGCTACATCGACGACATTTTCATGATCTGGCCTCACTCCGAAAAAATCCTTGGATGTCTTTCTAGATAATCTCAACAATTGCAGCCCCCTAAACTTCACCCACAATAAATCACATCATAGTCTTACCTTCCTTGATGTGAATCTGGTCCTTGAAAGTAACCAAATTCGTACCACTGTACATATAAAACCCACCAATCACCAACAATACCTCCACTACCAAATAGCAGCCATCCTTCATACACAAAAAGGTATCTACCATTCAGCCTTCCCACACGAGCCAAACGGATATGTTCATAACCTGACGATTTAACTGAATATTGTAAACAACTCTCCACAGTTTCCAAAGTAGAGGTTCCCCCCAAGCCTCTAATAGACAACCAAATCTCCAGAGCACTCTCCAGGGATGACCACGACCCTCCAAAAAAAGTTGAGGAAACATCCCTCTCACAACCCAATACCATCCTGGTCTACAACGTATCAACACCATCCTTAAATGTGGTTACAAATTCCTAACCAGTTCAAAACCCAGACCCAAAACCTTCTTAGTTCACCCCCAAGAGTCACTTTCAAATGGCCACCCAATCTCCACAATATTCTAGTCCATCCCAAACTTCCTGACCCCAAGAGAAATCCGGAGAATAAAAAACCTAATACCAAAGTTCACACCCCTGCGGTAGCACCCATTGCAGCACATGTGGAATACACCTACCAGATACATCCTTCAACAGCAAAGTAACCAAATTGGAATACAAAATCCCTGGGTATTACAATTGCAAAACCAATAACTTGATATATCAACTACAGTGCAAATCATGTGATGCAGAATAATATAGGCCTCACTACAGGTTCTCTCAGAACAGCGAATGAACAATCATCGCTTTGACACAAACCACAAAGATCCGGAACAAGCCTGTACCCATCCATGCTAGTACCCACAACCAAGACTTTCAAACCTGCTACACCACCAAAATATTAAAGAGCATTTTCCCAAACAGTGCAACAGTTCTCAACTTATACAGTGGGAACTGGCCCACCAATGGATTACCAAATCAAGATTACCACCAGGCCTCAACAGAAGATATTTTTATTTCTATATTATTATTTTCCAAATTTAACTATTATTAATATTTTTTCTCTTATCTATTATTATTATCATCAGTTTTCTATAAATATTAACCACAACCAAGGAATTTATCTCTACTCCCAAAAACATTTTGCACAATTTGTTTCTAACAGTTTAATTCAAAATTCAAAATGGAGTAATCCATTGTTTGTGTTATTTGTACTCTCTTCTTCTTTTGTGTTTGATTAAAGGCAAACAATGCCGAAATATTATTATATTTGTGTTAAAAAGGGTGTGTGTGACTACTTCTACTATAGAAGACAGAAGAAAGGAAAAATGTCACCTTTGTGCATTGGATTCTTCCCACATCTTTCCTCTTTCCCTAGGGGGGCTTTCTTCATCAAATTTTATTCTTAGTAGTTTTATTTTTTCCTTTTTCTTTAGTTTTATCAATTTCCTTTATTATAAAATGAATTGTGTTTGTAAGAGTTCAGCACCATTGTTTTTTGTATGGTAATTAGGGACATAGAGAGAGGGTTTTCAATGAAACGGCCAACAAGAAAAAGAAAGGGAAAAGTAGGAGCTAGAAAGGTTGAAGAGATAGACAGATAAAGTGTAGTATTCAAGAGAATGAAGCAATACTGAAAAAGTTGGCACAAGAACAGAACAAGAAGAGGATGGATGATAAAAATACATGATGGGATTCAATATGAAACAGCTCACGATAAAAGACTTGAAGAAACCGATGGAAGAAGAGGACAGAAAAAAATGTATGCAGAAAATTATTGAAAAATGAAATAGTTTGTTAATAACTTCTTTTTTTTCAGCAAAAAAACAAAGAAAAGTAAAGATAAAGTCTAACCTTTCATTAGTGTTTATTTATGGTATGATTTTTTAAGGCTTTTGCTGTTTTATTACTATTCTATTATTGTTAAAAAAGGATTTTTCCCTTTTATTTTTTCAATAAAAAGGTGTGTGATGGCTGGCTACGAGGATGGTGGAGGCCAGAATAATAATAAAAAAAGGTTTTAAAGAATCCCCGTTTACTTTTAAAACTCTAATTTATTGATAGGCTGTAATTAAATTTGTCAGTTTTTTTGGTATTTTGGTTAGTAAAAGTCAGTAATTTTTGACCCTTAGACTGGTTTTCACCCCTGAACAAATAATCTATTTTTGTTTATTTTGTATTAGAATGCAAAAATTATTTTAGCATTCTGTGCTTAATTAACCTTGGAAATCTTACACTAATCTTGGTTTTTAATTTTTAATTCTCTATACTACATTTGGTTAGTTTGTAATAAATTGTATGAATTATACAAGTGGCCCCCTTCATGTCTGGGCAGGAAGGAAAACAAATTAAATGACGATTTAACTTTAAAGGCTCAAGGCAAGTTGGAACGAAACCAAGGTATAGTCGTCAGTATCTTTGCAGTTTTTTATAGCAAAAACAAGTTGAGTAAAATAAAGGACTTTTATAGTTTTTCCCCCCCTAATCTTTCCAGAATCGTTTTCCTTTTATTTTCCCAAAAATTTTATGCTGAAAAAGGGGGCATAGGTTTTTTTTAAATTTTGAACTAAAAAAAAAACCCCCCTAAAAATTATTTTTTTTTTTGGGGGTTTTAAATGAAAAAGTTTTTTTTTAAAAATTTTTTTAGGCTGGGGGTTTAAAATACCCTTAGGTTTTTAATGCTTTTAAAACTAATTACGCTAATGTATTTTGAAACTGGGAAGGTTTTTTAAAATTTTTTGAGTAATAAAAAACCCGTAAAATTTGGGGGGAGGGGGAGTGGGGGGAAAACCATTAGGAAAAACCAGCCCCCCAGTTCACCAAAATGAGATTTTAAAACCTTTTTTTTTTTCCCCCCGTCCTCTGCATTCGCCCCCCAACCTCAGTGCTTTAGCCAACTTGTCCAAGGTTTAGTCAAAATGGAAATGTGTTAGAAAATTTACTTGGGGTTTTGTCGGAGTTTTAAAGTTTGGGATTGGTTTATAAAAAAAAGAAAATTTTTGGGTTTATTTTAAATTATAATTTTTAAATGGATAAAGAAAAAATGTTTTTTAAGGCATACTTTTTTTTTTTCCAGACAATTTAAAAAATGATAACTTGATTTGTTGTTTTCTTACACAAAAGTTTTAAATTCGTGGTCCCCAAAGAAAGGAGAGAAAAAAACAATTTTGGTTTTAATTGAAAAAAAATTCTGAGCATGTGTGCAGGGGCCAAGCTCCCAAAGTGTTTGCAAAAATTACACGTCCCGTGCGTGAATGAAAAAAGAATGAGAAAAAACTGCCTTAGAGCACATGTGGCACTGTTGTCCTAACCTTTTTACTTTTTGCGGAGGGAGGTTACATAAGAACTTTTTAAAAACCAAAACACTCATCACTGACATAGCCCGTAGATTACTGTGGGCAGGGCAGCAGCGCAAATGGGGGTAATCAGAACCGTGTTCAGGGGATTTTATGGTAAAAACCCCAAGATAAGACCCAAGAACAAAAAAGAAATAAAGGGGGCAATTAGGGGGAATGAAAAACCCTGAGAAAAGAGGGGGGCAATGAAAAAAAATAGGAAAGATTTTTTAAAAAACTTTTCCCCAAAAGGGGTAGGAAAAAGATTGTAAAAAATAAAAAAAAAATTGAAAAAAAGTATTGGACATAGCTCCAAAAAAAAAAATAGGATAGGCCCGAAAAAATTTTTTAAAAAAGGGGGTGGACTGGTTTAAATTTTGGGGGGGAAATTTTAAAAAACTCAAAACGGGTAAAAAAGGCATTTTTTTGTAACGGAGCAATGAAATTTTGTTTCCACTGCACAGATAAATAAATAGAAAAATAAAAAGGGGAGACTTGTCACCATGTCCCTTTTCTAACCCTTTCCCCCGGCTGCGTTGGGCCCCGACTTCAATAAAATTTTACTATAAATTAGCTTAGTTTTTTTTTAAAAACCCCTTGGAAGGCTGCATGGTTCAAGGCATCCAAAAGGGGAAAAAAAAAAAACCGCAATGTCAGGGGAAAGGGGTTTTTTTAAACTTTTACAAAGGAAAATTTTTTATAAAGTTTTTTTTCCAACCCCTCCCCAACAAAGGTGTATAACCTGAACAGGGGGTAAAAAACGCTTTTTCTAAAAAAAGCTTTTTTTTTTTTTCCTTTGTATAATTTGGGCCACCCCCTTTTTAAAGACTTGGATAAATAATAGGCGGGTTAAAATTTCTAACTGGTAATAATTAAAACTGGTCTTAAAAAAACTGCCAGATAAAATTATTTTTAACCCCTAACATTTTTTTTCGGAAGGTTTTTTAAGTACCGATAACTTTTTTAAAGAAAATTTTTGTTTTTTACCATGGGGAAAGCTTTTTGTTTTTAAAGTTTCACCATTCAAAATCTGTTTTTTTTTTTTTATAATTTTGGTTAAGTTTTTTGAAAAAAACAAACCTAGGCTCTATCCATAAAAGTTTGAACTTTATTCACACTTTTTTTTAAAAACTGACAAAAAATTTTTTTTTAGAGTTGTAGTATTATTTAAGTGTGAGTACAGTAAATGAATTTTTTTTTAAAAAATTGAACCAAAATAATTTACCACATTTTTTTTGTAGAACAAAAACCGAAATTTTTACTTGCAAGACAACTAGCTCTTCCCCACGTGACACCAAATGGTTTTTTCCCCCTTCCCCCTTTTTAGCTCCATTATTAAAAAATGTTAAACGTTGTAGTGTTTTTCCTTTGCCCCGGGATAGTGGAGCCAGGTTTTTTCACGCAATGCGCGCACCAAAAAAAAAAATACCAACCTGCGTTTTTTTTTTCGCATAAAAAAAATTTTTTATCCTACAATACAATCTGGCAATAAATTCATTTATAATATGCCAAAAAAATAAAGTTTGGTTGATAACCTTTATTTGGTTGACATTAACCCCCAAATAGCAAAAATTACCTGGTTTAGTCATAAGACCGGCATTGTAAGTATTTACATATTTTTGAGCTATTTGCCTGAAGATTTCCAAGTAGCAAATTTGTTTATGTAAAACATTTCTCAATGCTTTTTACTTATCACTATCAAACTCTTATTACAATTCAATTTCATACAAGACTTGACTGCTTTTTTAAAGAACAAGGAATAACCTTACATTAATCTATAATGGGTTGTAAGCAGAAATTTATAAACAATTCAATGGTATAGTGATAAGACTGATTTTTCTCAGAAATTATGCATAAAAAATGCTAATCGCATATCTTATTTACAAAGAAGGAAGGGGTAATAGAGGAGTAAAAAGAATTAGGTTTCATGTATAACTAAAACCAAAAAAAATTAAGTTTATTGCATGCTAAAAATATGGTAAGATCTAGTAATCGTTTATTACATTTTTTGCAGATAATTAATAATAGAAAATATTGGCACTAAATCTATATGTTGAAACTTTTAACACAAATGTTGGTGTATTCCTTCCCTGGCACTACTTGAGTAAAAACTGATGATTGTTTTTTGAAATTAAAACTTATAGTTTTATTCAAATGAAATGTAGAACTGCAAAGAATATAGTAAAAAGAAGGGAGAAAAAACATGGATGAAAAAGGGGACAAAGGTGATTACAGACTGATGTGGGGGGAAAAGCAAGAAAATATTGTAAAGTCAAGTGAGCCCAAAGGAAGAGGGAAAATAGCAAAGAGGTCTGAATGATGTATTTGCAAAAGGAAGACAAGGAAAGGGATGAGAAGGTGTGGAAATCATATTTTGAGAGATGTTGAACCCAGAGTGGCAAGGGATTGGTACAAAAAGAAAGGAGAAGGGAAGGGGACAAAGAGATAGAGGAGGAAATTAGTGGGACCTAGCCTGGAAGGGGGTAGAAGAGGCCTTGAAAAGGATAGGAAGAAAAGGCACCAAAGTGGATGAACTCATGGTGGAAATGTTTAACAGCAGCAGGATAAATGGTCACATTGGTGTTAGGAGTAGAAAACAGTGTGGAGGGAAGAAAGTGCCGGGGGGTTTTGGAGAAAAGGTATATCACTAATATTCAAGAAAGGGATGGGAAAGAGTGAGAAAATTATAGAGGAAATAACACTGCCCATCTCAAAGGTGGTGAATAGTATGAAAAAATTTGGAAAGGAAAATGAGGAAAAGTGTGAAGGGAAAGATGGAGAGAGGAACAACAAAAGTTCAAAGAGAAGAGGCCCGATAAATAGATGTAAATATGGAACTAGGCAGTTGATGGAAAAGAGATATGTGTTTGGAAAGGGTCTGGTAATGCATTTTTTGGACATAGAAAAAGCTTATGATAATGTGGATAGAAAGAAAGTATAAAAGCAATGGAGGAGGGGAGGCTGGAGAAAAAGGAGTGGCTAAGGAGGTAAGGAATATGTGTGATAATAATGTGAGTTGTTTTAAAAAACGGAGAGAGGGTGGAAAAGAGTGGTTCCAATTAAAAAAACTAAGTCGAGCAGGAAAGTGCCCTCTCAAAACCATTCTATTTGTAATGGTGATGAAAGAAACATCAATAAAGTGGCAGAGAAACCGAGTGAGGAGAAATGGGTGACAATACAAAGAACAAGGCCAAAGAAAGGTGAATGGGAAATGGATGGGGTAAAGCAAAGAGTGTAAAAAAATCTTGGGAGTGTGATTGAGGCAAAAGGAGGCAGTAGAGAAGGGTTTTCTACAAGTGTGTAAGAGACCCTAATATGGAAAAGAGAAGTGCCCCTGAAGTGTAAGAAAGTGCGTAAAAAAAGCATACTTTTTTTACCCATAGTTATTATTCAGCATAAACTTGGACTTTGGATAAAAATAGAATCAAGGAAAGTGGAGGTCATTGGAATTAAGTTTTTGAGGAACAAAGCTACTGTCACCAGAAGAGAAAAGGATTAGGAATGAAGATGTAAGGTCAAGAGTTAGGGTAACAGGGGTAACAAAGAGAAAAAAGTTGAGGAAGCAAGATGGGGAATGGTATGGACAACATAATTAAGGATGGAAGTGGAGAGGATTACCAAAAGAATTGATGGATATTAGATGATTAAAGGAGTAATGTAGGGAAGAAAACTGCAAAGGGAAAATCAAGGAAGAGATGGGAGGAACAAATAGCAGCAAGTGTGCAAAAAGGAGGAGGAGATGGAAGAAAAGAAATGGTGGAAGGACAAAAATGAGATGGAGGCATTTTACAAAACAAAACCCAGCCACAGGCCGGAAACAGTTTATGATGGTTCATTTGATTGAATTAGATTTTTTTATGATTATAAAAATTTTACCCAAACTTAACATTAAAGCATATGCTTTAATTTACTTTGAAATTTTTAAAAACAATTATTTTTGGAAAAAAATTTGTTTTCACCCGGGGGTCACCTTAAAGACGTGGTGCAATCTTAAGGCCCTTTCCCAAACAATGCTCTTTTTTACTTGTAA
Organism: Timema cristinae; assembly: GCA_039000515.1. Taxonomy (NCBI): domain Eukaryota; kingdom Metazoa; phylum Arthropoda; class Insecta; order Phasmatodea; family Timematidae; genus Timema; species Timema cristinae. Next base: position 15,531 of record JBCFYV010002477.1, read on the forward strand.
AAATAGATAATTTAATACTGAAAAATATCATTTAATATTTTTTAAAAAACTTAAAAATATTTTTGGTTCAAGAATGAGAGACTAGCGGGGAATTTACCAAGAATGTGCTTAAATCTACACAGTCCTAAGAGTGACAGTCTGTAAAAGTACGCATCAGTTTTAAAAGAATGTACACGGCGCTTGTCTTATTATTGGTATCAGTCCCAGCTCCTGCACAAATGTGCAAAACAGGATAAAAGAAAAGGGCAGGGACGTTTGTTTGCTACTGAGAAAAAAAAATACTGAGAGTGGTGCACACTTTTTTTTACTGCGTCTCTACCACCACTTGCAAGAGTGAGACTGATGTGATCAGAAAATTCAAATGTTCTTTGATAAATTGAATACATAGTTATACAAATCCTATGAAATTTTTAACATCTTTACAACCAAAAGTAATGCAATTTCTACTAGTTTTGATTAACTCTCATTGAGGTAATGCAATGCGGACACCTTTATTCCTACTACCCCTTTATTTTAAATTCACCCAGATTAACCATTTAAGTTATACAGGCCGTAAAAACAAATTATATTCCCCACCAAAATTTCCTATTTATTAAATTAATCTATAAAATAACCAAAATAAAACTTTGGAATACAACGTACGTATCTTTTTTAGACAGGGTGAGATTGTCTGAATAACATTTTTTTCTCTCTCCATTTTATTTGGGTATTTAACATGCACTTTTTGAACTGACTATTTATAACCTGCACAACATTCTGCCCCTGGCCATTAATTAATCACTGTGAAATGGAAACCCACATTTCAATTATATATTTTTTCCGGCTATGCCAGGAATTCAACTAGGACCCTTAGCTCAGTAGACAGGCACAATACCGACTAAGCTAAGGTTTCGGACATCTGAGTAAACTGACCTTATTGATTTTTTTCCTTCTAATATCAATATACATACCAGTTTCAAACAAGTATTCTTTTATTGTAGCACCAAAACCATTAAGTTTTTTGCTTTAGACATCCTTACCTTCAGCAGGTTAGTAGAGAAAGATATGAAATAAAAACTGAAGGTGTTTTTCCTAGCTCCTAGTAAATGATGTTTTTTCAAAATTTCCCCCAAAATGTTTTAAAAAAGTTAGGAGAGGACACAAACAAATAATTGAAAAAAAAAATACTAGAAATTTTTATTTTTTTTTTATAAATCCCCTTAGAAGTTATATTTTTGAACTTATTTCTATTAAAAAACTAACCTAAAAAGTGAAATTTAAAATTTTTATAGGGTTTTTGAAAAAATTTAAAAAGCTAGTCCCAATCATATATTATGTTTAAAAATCATTTTTGGGTTTGGTTTTTTCACTGTTTTTTCAAATTTTATCAATTTTAAAAAAAACCTTTTAATAAAACCAATGGTGTTGGTGATTTGAAATTAACTATTGGGGAAAACCCAAATACAATATAAATTTAAAAGCAAGTAAGATTTAAAATTTAACTACACGATGTTTACACATTTCAGAATCCCAAAAAATTTATTTTTTGGGTTTCAAACAAAAATATTGTAAACCTATGCACAACAAAAATTTTTTTTTTTAAATAAAAAGCCAAATAAAAAAGCAAATTACATTTGAAAGGTTATTTCAAACTACCTAATAAAACAAACCCCCTTTTGTAGACTATATAGGGGAAAAAAAATCAAACCAAATCATACATTTTTTACTTGCTTGATACTTTGGGGAAAAGACGAATCAAAAAAAACAAATATTAACTTTATCCCCTCAAAGAATGGATTTCTTTTAGGGGTTTTTTAAACAAATAAACCTTTTTTTTCAAATCATACGGGAAATTAATATATTATATCTAAAAAAATTTTTTTCAGTATCAATATCAATCCTAAAAATTTGCAGACATACATTCACATTATTTACCGAAAGATTATCAAAAACATTTTCTTGTAGTCTCAAAGTGCACTTTTTTTCGACACAATACTTTTTAAAAATCATTTTAAAAAACGCCTCTCATAAAGCCCGCATATTTTTTTTTAAATTTCAAATTTATGAATTTTGTACATAGCTAAAGGGGGATGAATAAAAATTTTGCATTACCCTTACATGTATTCATAAAACTTTAAAATTTTTTAAAAACTATCACACAACCTAATATTTAAAAAAAAAAATAAAACCAAAATACTTTTAAAATTTATTAAAACAATTTTAATAAAAAAATTAAAAATTGGGAAGGGTCTCACAATTTAATTAAACTAGAAAAGGCCCATTCTCAAACTGTGGTACATACAGTTAAATTCCTGGTGAAATGGGCCCTGATAAGCCAAACAAAATGAAATAGAAAAATTAAAGTTGAAAAAAGATGGGAATCATCAAATATTACAAATATTTTTCGGGGGGACCAAGTCTAGCCAAAGTTTAATGTTATTGGAGGTTTTGGCAAAAAATTTTTTTCCAAAACTCAAAACAACTGGTACAAAGGGCCCCCCCAGTCCGTGTTATTATATCCCCCGACACAATTAAAAAAAGTCCAGAAAAAAAATAAACAAATTTTTGGGGTTTAAACAATTTATATTTCCCAAAATTTCAGAAACTGTGGGCGTAGCATGGGCCCAAACAAAAAAACTTTGGGGAAACCTGATAAAAAAATCATAATTCCCAAAATAATTTATTGATAAGCCGGTAAACTTTTGATGATTTAAAAAAGACCTTTTTTCTGAGTTTCAAATAAATGACACCAAACTTATTGCTTTCTACTTTCAAAAGTTGGGGGTTTTATTTTTTAAATTTAATTTTAACCCAGGGTGGTTTTCTAAAAAACAAGGGCATCTTGTAATGCTAGGAGGTTTGCTGCATCATCACAGAAAGGTTTTTTTTTAAAAAAATTTAAAAAAAGGTTTAGTAATAAGAAGCCCGAAAGGGAAAAACTTTTGAGAATTGGTTTTCCCGTGGGAAGTCACCCTTAAACGACAAAATTTTAGAATGATTTTCTAACCCACAACTTATATATTTTTTTTTGGGTTTTTTGGAAATTTTTTTTTTGGCTAATCCTTTTAAAATTTTTGATTAAATTACACAAAAGGTTATTTCCTTTTAAAACTTTTTATTAGACAATTAAAGGGTGGGATCCTCCAATTCTTAAGACTCAAGGAATCAAAGGGGCGGAAAAAAAAAAAAAAAAAATCGCATGTATTTTAGCAATATATGCTAAACATAGTTACTATTTCCTTTTAACTCATATATTATATATATTTTTTTACAAAATGTGGATTAGGGAATTGAAGTTAAAATGAGAGGTTCGGATTTGTAAAATAGTGTACAATCTATATCTATAAAATACTTTGATACATCAATCTTCATTTGTGATTTTTTCAATAAGGCTGTGAGTACTAAAATTTCGAGCTGAGCTTGTCATTAAAGCTAGGGATCAAGATTGAAAGTTTTGTAGGCTTGTAATTTTCGAACTTCCTCTTGATATACGTACAAATAAATTTTTAAATTGCAATAGTAAAAATAAGCTACTTAATTTAGATGATATTGGCAGTTTCACTTATAAATATATGATAGCTAAACAAATTGTTAAAATTAAAAACAAAAATTCGCATTAATAACAGAATGGAACTTTAAAACCAAACTTTTGACAGGTAAGCTAATTCAATATTTTCGTCCATTTTGAGCTATCCTTCATTGAAGTCGCAATTCTATGAAACAGCAATGAAATTAAAAAATACCTAAGTAGATCACTAAATATTTGAATAATCATAATTTTTTATATGATATTCTTTTTTAAATTATAATTTCAGTTAAATCAAAACCTAAACATTGAAAAGACATATTGTTTTTCGAACCTAATATAATTAAAATTTATTATTAACGCTCAACTATAAATTTAGGCATTAGTCACTATTTTGAATTATTATTATTAAATATTAGCACCGCGTCTAACTACCCACTCGGGTTATAACACACTTACACTAATGTGTAATGGTAGGTGATTGTGAGATGAAATGGAGAACCTACAGTTTAACGTGGAATCCGAACCACAGTGAAGACCTGGCATTCCCCACATTCACAAGTTTTTGGTTAATACACGTCTTGTCAGAAGTGAAGGAAGGGTTTGGCAATCAGACCAAATCTGTACCGGGACCAAGGAAATTGAACCCTGGTCCCTCAACTCAAAAAGTCTGACACCTTAACCACTCGATTGATCGCCAGGTTACCTTACTATTTCAAATTATAATTATGTTAGTTAACCAATCTAAAATTAGTGTTGCTCAACATTGCAATAGATAGTTTATCAAACTTACGGGATTAAATAAAAGAAGCATTTACTATTTCATGTCTACTAGAAATATTTTAACCATAACCACTTTTAATTTCATTGTATGAGCATTACAAATTGAAATGAAAAAAAATTTTGCTGTAAGATAATTTCTAGTGAAAGTACTATTAAGGCGCAAGGAGGAAATGAAATTGTAACCGAAAAAGTGATCATGCACAATTATTACATAAGGACTAACATAAAATAAAATATGAAGCATTTCTAATTGCTTGAGATTTTAACTTTTTTTAATAGGATAGTTAAAAACTATAGAGGCTTATTTTAGGGAAATATATGCTCATTAATTTCAATTTTTTTTTACTTTTTCTATTTATATTTTAAAACCCAATATTGCCATTTTAAAATGTATTTTGCATCTTATGTTTACTATTATAATAATGAGTGTAATTCTTATTTTAGAACAAGTTTTGTTTTAATACAGTATTAAAACCTCACTCATTTTAAAGATAAGGTTATTTACATTTTGCATTTGTTTTGACTGGCAACATTTTAAAATTATAAATATACTCCAACTTTGGAGGTTTAAGGAAATGCTCAACTCCCAGACCCCTATTTTTCACCCATCCAAAGTATAAAAATTAATATTTGCAAGTTAATGTATAAATACGTTTTGCCACCATAATAATAAATGGCCTTTATATTAATCTGACGAGGTTAAGGCTTTAAACCTTCTCTTACCACTTAAACCATGTTGAATACAACATACACTATCACATTTTTTTGAAAAACAAACTAATTTTAATAAAGGAATATTAAATAAGTAGAAAAAATATTCGCACGCTCATTCATACACTAATTTAAAGCTCAAGTAGTTTCAAGAATTCAGTTTATCTTGTTAGACAAATAAATTGCTTAACTGCATGCTTGAAGTGAAATTTTATATATAATAAATTATTTTTTAATATTTACTGTTAATTTTTAAAGATTAGAAGTCTTACCTTGACAAAATTATACTTTTAACCCCTATCTTAATAAGTTATAATAGTTTAAATAATCCAAAGGGAGGCTTTTATCCCCTTACAGGGTAAATCTTAAAGGGTTTCATCACAAATTAATGTTCAGATGACAAAAATCTAAAACCATTAAATTACATGTTGTTATCGTGACTATATTTACTAAGCTTAGGATAGAATATTTAATCATGTTTGAAATATAAAATTTGATGAAAACATTTATATAATGATTAACAAAAATATTTTTCAGACTTTTTTCTCAAAATACTCGAACTTTGATTCATCTTTGGAAAAAATTCATATAATTTGATTTGGCTTTGGATTGAAACTTTTAACAACCCTAAAACATCAAGCTAGAATCAATTAGGAAAGCAAAATATAGCTTTTCCTGCTTTCTTATATCAAATTAAAGTATTCTGATTGTGGAAAAAAATCATTCTCGAGATTATAACAAATCTTTGTTTTATGTGAACACAAACCCAAAAAGTGAATTTTACAATTCTGTCTTGTCACTGGCCACGGTTCCAAAACATCTGGAAAAGATTTTGTTCAAACTTGACCATTTAGATTTTATAGGGCTAATTCATGGGAACTTTTTGAATTTTGAACATTATACCTCAAATTAAGGGTAGTTTACCTAATAAGTGATTTTTATTAATTCCAAATTTTTTGAAAATTGTTTTTAAACGATTTTGATTTAAAATGCATATCTAAGATTTGTTTAACATGACCAATAAGTTTTTTGGGCAAAAATTCATTGAAAGTTGTTTAAAAATTTGGGAAAAAAATTTGAAAATTCAAAATATCTCAAATATGTCTCAATGTTTAAATCTGCATATAACTCGAATGGGTAGTAAGACGCAGTGATAATAATAATAATGATAAGTTTTTAAAATGTATGCAAAGTAAATAATTTTGGGATAGTTAACAAAAAATCAAATTTTTAATTTTATTTTAAAACAATTTGGTTTAAAAATTTATATATAAAGTGTGTTTATTGTTATCAACAATATGAGACGTTTTGTTTTTAACATGACTAAGGGTAGTTTACTTTAAACCTATGTTTGAAATTACCCTTCAAAGCTATAATACACAATTTGAAAATTGTGTGTGTCGTACCATTTATTTAGTTTCAAAACTACATGAAGCTAACCATAATAAGTCATGTGTTGTAAAGCTTTATCTCCGAGTCAAATTTAACTCATAGGGGTTGGGTAGCTGTTACGACAAATGTATAGTAAAACTACCCAAATATGGATGCTATTCATGAAATATTTGCCGGATGCAACGGTAATAATGTTACAACAAAATATACTACATTTAGGGTCAGATACTAAAGTAAAGTTTCTAATGAAAATAATCAGAAATTTAACATTTGAACAAAAAAAAAAACTCTACTAGAGTCAAATATTAACTATTGAAGTTTGGTAGGTTTGATCATTAGTGTTTTTATGTTTACAGCTATCTCCAGCTTAAACTAATATACACAAACAAAATGAGGAAGCCAAGTTTCAAAAACATACAAAATCCCAACCTCCCGGGTCAAAGCTGAACATGACAATTGAGCCTTTTGGAACCGAAAACCAGCCTTGTCGGCACGATTTTTATTAATTACTTTTATAAACCAGATAAAAGATAAATAACTTACTAGTTTAGTCAGCCTAGCATTTTTATATTTGCTCATTTTTGAAGAAATAAAACAATTTATCTAAACCAGAAATTCTATCAAAGTTTGGTTTAACTGCATTCTTCACATGACAAATAAAATTGGGATGAGTGACTACGTTCTAATTTTGTTTTTTTTTTTTAAATATGGCAAAAGATTCCCACACTCAATTCACAAGCATCACTTTTCTGTGACTAATCAGAGATAAAAAAATGACAAGGACGAGTTTTAAACTCTATAACTTCTTTCATGAATACTTTTGTACAGTTTGTTTGCAACTGGTCAATATAAATTTAATAATCAATCAAAACCACCATTGAACTTGAATATTATGACACGATGTTCCTTTATTTCTATTTGATCAATTTTTTTTTACAATAATGTTAGATTCTTGAAATTGGTATGCCAAAGACTAAAGAAGCAATACTGGAAATTCATTGTTTGCACCAAGAGCTTACTCAAACTCCCCACTGCTACCAAATTGGCAATACAATGGTTTTCTCCTTTTTATTACATATTCCTATTTCTAAAAATGGCAACTTATCAACTAAATGACTATAGCTCAAAGAAGAGAATAATCAGAAGAAAAACAGCCGGACAATTATACAAATAAATTACCAATGTATAAGATAATTCAAATCAAGTAATGTAATTGCGTGCATGTTTATTTCCTAACATCTTGATCAGTTTAAACCTAGATATAATATTACTAGAACGTATAAAATACTGTACATTATATAAAAGTAAGTGATAGTGAGTAAGCCAACCTAAACAGATAGTTAGGTTATTCCTGGATAGGGCAAACACACTTTCTTAATTTTTTTCTCTCTACTTCGTTCATTTTTTTCACTTCTTTATACTTACACACAGTTAACACAAAAGAAATGTGAAAACAGAATGAAGAAGAGAAAAAATGAAGAAAGAAGTGTGTTTGTCCCTATCCAGGAATAACCTAACTATCCTTTTATGTTGGCTTACTTCACTATCACTTACTTTGCATTATTTTACAGTGTTTCTACATAGTTTTTCATTTGTCTCAAAACCATTTGGCAATTATTAATTTCACTAACAGAAATTTGTGCTATACACACCCACTAAATATATCAAATATTGCAGTGTTAACATTCCAATGTCATGACAAATTGATTACATGAATAAATTTAATGGACTTGTAGTGAAATAGTAAAAAAATTATGTAACTAAACATGGTATAACACATGATTAAATCAATTAACTTTTCTTTGTTTTGAATCCATCTGAAACATTTTAATATATTTCTATTCGAATGCATAGTTTTAAGACTTATTTTATCCTAAAATAATAATACAAGAGTTGTCATTCTAAACCCATTTGAAGAGAATAATTTATACTTTTGGGCAACGTAGCAAAATAAAATATACTGGCAAAGTGAAGAGTATATTTGAGTATAATGGTACGTGCTGAGGGAAAAATAAAATATGGCCAAATCCCAGCTATCTAAAAATAGACATTTCAATAGCAAAATTTTGGTCCTAACACACACATCAAAGAAATATAGAAAAACATATTTTAAAACAAAAGAGCTAAATACTAATATCCCCAAAAAGTAATTATATGTGTGTTTCTTTTGACAAAGTAGAACTTTGAATGGAGTTTATTCTAAATCATGATAAAAAGTGAAAACTGAAAGATTATGTTTTAAACTTGACTATAGTCAACTTTAATGTAGCATCTACATGGAATCTTAATGTAAACTAAAATATACACAGTTATTTGGAACTTTCAGCAGAATTATACGAGATCCAAACATAACATTGTCTAATGCTATCCTGTTACGCACCAAGCAGGCAATATCAACATCGGGCATTTCAATAGATTGAGAATGAAAACTTGAAAGCCAAAGGTAAGATTATACCATGTATTTTACTTAATGTAGCATCTAAATAAAATCTGAATTCAATCTGCAGTCTATAACAGCTATTCTGAACTTTCAACAGCATTATAAACCAAGTCCGAGCATCACCTTGTCCAGATGGTATTCTGATATGCACTAGCCGTACATGACCATCTGGTGTTTCAATAGATTGCGAAGGGGTCAGAGTCATGATAGACTCCCCTTCCTGATTCTCTTTGATCTTCATATGAGCCCTCTTCCATGTTATGCTGAACAGCCGGCACTGCTGGGACAACAAATTCTCTTGGTGTACTGCCCACCAGCAGTGGTAGTTATCTCGGCCACCTCCCCGTGCAGATTAGCTAGTTCGCTAGCATCAGCAAAGTGTACAGATCCATCAATAATGAGATGCTGTACATTGTCTGATCCAATTGATGAACTTCGTCTTCACCATCATCTCCTCCAACCACTACAGTCTTCTCAGCATACATATGCTCATCTCCTTCCTGTATAATCACATGATCTTTCAGCTCGGAATGTACAGCTTGGCATCCTGATCTGTCTGATTCTGTCCGCCCTCTACAATAGTCATTTCCTGTACTCCAGCTTCCACTGCTATATTAACAAGATCCTCTTCATTGGTGAGACGCGGTTTTGGTTTAACGACATCGTGTCGTAAGGTGGCCTTGACTTTGCATGTGGTTGTAAAGCAGCGGTTTTCCGCATGAACCCGGCCCCGCACACCAGACACTCATACGGTTTCTTGTCCGAGTGCACAAAACCGATGTGCGTTTCGATTGTCCTCGGGAGTTAAATGCCTTGCCACAAACTTCACAGAGAAAAGTTTTTCTCCGGTATGGATACGTCGGTGCTTCTTAAAAGTGCTCAGGATATACAAAGGTTGCTTCACAGATAGAGCATTTGTATGGCCGCTCCCCTGTGTGTGCAGCTTTCACATGGTAGTCCAACAGCCGTCTTCCTCTTAAAACCTTTACCGCAGTCTAAGCACTTGTAGCGCTTGTCCTGTGTAACACAACAACATCATTGAGGTTTAGAAGAATACTAGGAAACACAAGCAATCTTAAATCATTATAATAGATTTAATTGGTTATTGAATTGATTTTCAAAGACTATTAGAAAAAATACATACCAAGGTGAAAATTTGATGTGTATTTACTTGGGGTAGTGTTTTTTAATAAATATATATACCCTGAAATCTGGACATAACCCTATACATACAAACATAATGTATTGATCCAAAAATATCCTAAATATTTTCAAAAAATGTTTCTATAAAACTAATGGGTGGCCTATAATCTCACTCATTCATAAAATATATCTACCAACATTTAGTATATTCAATAGCATACGAAAGATTTATCACAACAGGCAGTATTCTTTAGCATTCAACCTTGACAAAATTATTTAAAAATAAATAAGCATTAAAGTATAATGCTTATTGTATCATTTACAGTATAAATGTCTACCGTTTTAATAAAGATACAGTTTAGAGAGACAAATAAAACAAAAATGTAAGGGTCAATCATGGTTCTAAATATATAATGGCTATTTTATACTTTTCTAAAGTTCACTTTTTCATATTATGCTTTCAGTTGAATGTCCCAAATTAACAAATATCCCAGTATTTTTTCTAGATTATTGCAAAATTCCTTGTTCCAATTTTTTACCAGTCACACAGTCAGTTTTTCCCCAACTTTCCAGGTGTGTGGCAAATCTCAAATATATATAAAATACCTATTTGTTTCCAAAGAATTAAAAAATGTGATGGTCCTTAGCCATATGCCAACAAGGTGTACCTGGTAGTGGGTGGCGCGCTTGTGGGACTGGAGGTTTGCTGCGCTGACTGAATGTGGCGCCACAAAACTCACACTGATAAGGTTTTTTCTCCAGTGTGTGTGACGCTCATGATCACGAATCTCTGCCTTGCGCGCAAATGCTTACCACATGTCCTGCAAGTAAAAAAACAATACAACTTTTGTTTGATTAGGGTTTAAGTCAGAAACCTTTGATTAAATTGGTAAAAATACCAAAATAGCAAAGTGCAAAATATATATTCAATATTTACATGTTGAATAAGAATGGGGCCCTTGAATCATAAGGGGCCTGTTGAATTATTAAGTATATTCAAGATTCGAGGATTCAAGAAAATTTCAGAATTCAAACATAAAATCCTAAATATTTTTTTCTTCTTTCAATATTTCAAGTGAAATTTGTTTTAGAGCTTCAATATTGCTTTTTTGGTGGTTCAGAACTAATCATAATATATGAATGAACTTAACAACCAGACCCAAGACCAGTGGTAATATAACACTTAATGAGTGTAAAAATAGTAAAAAGAATGTTAATATTTAGTTTGCTAATTTGTATTTTCTATTATATTTAAATTTGTTTTTAATGTTCATTATATTTTTCCAAGACTTGGATTCAAAGGTAAATTGGAAATTCAGATTTGTAAAATAATGGATTTGACCCAAATCTATACAATTGAATAATAACTTTTAATAAAAGTATAGTTTTTGATTCTTTAAGTTTAATTGGTTGGACTGGTTTTGAAAGTATCTTAAATTTTAGACCCAAATTAAATTATTTATAATATAGGTTACATTTTAAATTGTATTACAAAACATACATTAAATATGAATTAAATCTAGGTTTTTTTTCTTAGCACCCATGTCTTACTACTCCGTTTGGATTATACACTAATGTGTTAGGGTGAGGAAGGTTGAACTATTAAAGAAATGTGTACCCGCATTTGCTTGGAGGCAGAGTGAAAACCACCTTCTGTACACTGGGCAAGATTTTAAAACCCTGACCCCCTTTGTTATCAGCAGCCTAGTTTATTGCGAGGTGGACTTCTGAGCCCAAACCGAGGTGGTTTTTACGAATCATAGGAATATACAATTCCTATAATTTTTAAATCTGGGGGATAGTAAGTGATGAGAGGGGTAAGGGATGGAAAAAATGAATACAGATTGAAAACTCTTTGATCAGGCAAATGTTTTTAAATCTGCCACCATTAAGTATTATATCATTTTTATTTATTAAATGTTGATAATCCCACAAAATTTCCAGGAGCCTGACATGAAACCTCCTAGAAACATAATTTAATTGTTTAAACAATTGTGTTTGACCTTTGTGCATACTAATGATTGTTTAAAAAAAAAATTTTGGAAAAGTGAAGGTAAAATGAGCTTTTCAGGCGTTGGGGTGCATTTTTAAATTTTCTCAACTTTTAACTTAGGTGTTAAGAGAAATTTGCCCTAACTTAAAACCAGGAAGAAATAAAATAATGATTACATCTAAAAGTGATGCAAAGTTTTATTTTAAAAATAAAAAAATTCCTTGCATTTTCCAGAATGAATTCCCCATTTTTCCCTGGACAATTAATATTATGAAATAAATAAATAAAAATTCAATTTTTTATTAAATTCAACGATATGTAGCTGGTGTTAAAAAAAAATTGATTTTGAGCTTGATGGAACATAAATATGCCAACCACTATGTAACCAAAATGCTTCAGGAAGAGAGGGATAAACATGTCTGAATCAGTTTTTCTTCAGTTAACTGTTATTTTAAACAAAATAATATATTTTTTTTTTAAAAGTTTAAAGTTAAATGAGCCAAATTTCCCACAAATATTGAAATTTTTAATGGTCATTTTAGGTTTTGGAAGTTTCCTGTAATGTTTCCTGTTCTTCATTTTTCAAAAAAATAATTAGTGTAAATATCCAATATTTAAAGATTTTTGACCAACGTACCTGCAAATGAAGGGTTTTTTGTATCCAGAATGGACCACACTGTGCACTTCAAGATTGCGAGCCGTACCAAATGCCCTTTCCACATTGATCACACACAATATTTTTCCTCAGGCCATTATGTTGCGCTCAGCTGTTGCAAGTTTTTGGGCACTTAGGAATGTCTTCCCACAGTCGCCACAAGAAAAGGGCGTGGGCGCTCTTCATAAAGTTTTTGGTTTTGCTTTAATAGGTTACTTAGAGGCAAAGTCCTTACCACGGGACCGACATTTGTAAGGACGCACACCAAGGTGTACATTGATGTGCTCATCTAGCGGGTTACGTGAGCTATAAAGCGTTTACCCACATGCCCCTCACATGTCCATAAGCTTGCCTACACACATATATCACAAATAATCATTTAAAAAATTACTGAATTGATGCTTGTGCAATGAATAGGTTTAAAAATATAATGAAATCCACCCGCGAAATTTTGAGGTTTTTTTGAACCTATGCACTATCTTTAAAAGTACTCTCCAATGTTGACATACAAAAATCCAAGGTCTAGCCACACCCCTAAAAATAATATCCATTTTGACAGAAAAAATTATATTTAAAGTCCCCCTTAAAAAAACTAAAATTTTGAAAGTAAAAAAATCCTATTTTTTTTCAACTTAACTAAAGATAAAAGTTTTACATATTCACTAAAAATTTTTAAAATTTGGTTGTAAATGCCTTACATACAAAAAAAAGATTTTTTTTGTCCCCCCATGTTGGCCACTGAAAAACTCCAAACTTTTAAACTAAAATATTACACTAAATCCTTCCATAAAAAAGTAAATATAAACGTAAAAACTGCAAAAAGACCTAATACATAAAATTTGAAATCTAAAGTTTAGACCCTTTAAAAATTTTATCAACATTTTTTGGCTCGAGTTAAATTTTTTAAATTATTAGAGGTAAAGTATATTTTTTTTATTATGTTGATTAAAAACTATTTCAATATAACTGTTATAACTTCATGCAAGTCCTCAACTTTTCAAAATAATTTTTTCAGTAAATATGGTAAGTCATTAAAACCCAAAATAATAAAAAATTATCTTTTAGAATTTTATAGTGTATTGTAATGACTTTGGAATGCTATTCAATAAAAAAAAATAATATTATTATTAATTTATTAATTATTATTATATTATTAATTATTAGCAGCACCCGTCTTTACTACCCATGGTTTTTATACCCACTTACGCTAATGGTGAATGGTAGGTTTTTTATTATGTGAGATGAATGAAGGACCCCACATTTTAAAAGGGAATCCCCAACCACGGTTGAGGCCCGCATTCCCCCCAATTCACAAAGTCTTGTCAGAGGTGAAGAAGGGTTAAAGGTAACAGATAAATCTTGCCGGGACCGAAAGGGTTGAACCCCGCCCGCCCAGAACAGAAGTTCTGACACCTTTACCCCTAGACCTATCCAATATTTAAAAATTCATAAAAAATAGAAAAAATTACATTTTACTATACAGGTCAACTTTTTAAATTACCTACTTAGACTAAAATAAAACAATTATAGCCAGAATTTACCTGTGGATAATGCATTACGCTTGTGCACAACGGAAGAGACGCAAGTTTTTTAAAGATCCTTTACAGACTTCACACTGGAAGTCTCCTTCTTCCCGCAGCCACATGCTCATCCAAGTGCATCGACAGTTTCATTGCGTTTTCCTAAGTCTTTGCCCACACCCTGTCGCAAATTAGATGCGAGTATTATGTGTGGTTTTCATAAAGGGGCGATGCCCTTTTATATCACCAATTACCTTTCACTGCCAGTACAAAGTAGACCCAAACAAACTCAATTACCCTCAAACGCATGATCCCCTTATCAGGGATGTCATCCTGATGCAGAGAAAGTCGGATTTTCTTTTTCATCATATTACGCCTGCGACCCATGTAGTCTTTCATAAAGGCCGATCTCGCCAGGTTCCAGCTTTTTTCTTTACATGGAGTTCACCCTCTGCTTCTAGATCCTTCACCGGCCCGCTTCGGCTTTCCCCAAAAATCTCTAAAATTTTATTTCATCATCGCCTGCCAACCTGCTCTGCCATTTCTGCTGCAACCATGATAGCATTTTTCCCCGAGGAAAAAAAACAGAGGAGACTTATTCTCATTTTATTACTATACTTTTTTTTTACAAATTATATCCAAAATGTTATAACTTTTTTTTTCATATATTCAAAAAAATAATAATGAAAATAAACAATTTGGTTTATCTTAATAATTTATAACCATAAAAATTTTGGTCAACAAAAATGCTTGAAAATTATATCAAGATTGGCAGCCAAACTATATTATATTACCCCGACTTTTCTATGTTTTCCAGAGCCAATATGTTTTTTCCCAGCCACTATAAATACTAAGAATATAACAAAAATTGCAACTTAATTTTAGTTTTAGACACAACATATTCTGAAATTATGGTTACTCAATGAAGAGGTTAAAGGATTTCAGCCTAAAGTGAAGAGCTATTGGTTTGCGATCATAGTTAGATTTCATTGAGCTCATATTAAAGTGTTAGAGAAATCACACCCGTAACTACAGTTTAAAATTGCTGCAAGACACATTCTTTTTTAGTTTTTTTAGAGCATAATCAAATTTTCACATTTTTATATAGCATGCCTCACTTTGGTTAAAGACATGTGGGAAAGGGGGGAAGTAGGACACAAAAATCACACGTTAACTTTGAGAATCGACATTAGTATGCTCAAACAGGGACAAATATGCTAAAAGAAATTTGGAGGCGAGTTAACTAACTGGAAGAAAAATGTTAATTTAATATTGTAAATAAAGTGTTCATATTATTTCCATCTGTATTGCATGTAATAAAGTTCCCTAAGTGCCATATTGAATAAGGTATTCTTATTTCATATTCTATTTCAACCCCACTAAACTTAACAATACATGAATTAAACATATTTTCTTCTATAAATGACTGTACTGACCTTTTGTTCATATTCTTCTTCACTATTGTGGGACTCGATGCTTCCGAGCCTACCCCTACGCCGAGGAGTTCTTACATGCCATCTTCTGAACTTAGAGGAAGTTTTTCATGCTCCTCTCCGCCTTCAGTGGCCACTTTTATCACCCTCCATTTGGTAAACACTAGGTACGCTTATAATTCTCCTGCACTTCCAGCTTGAATATCTGCCAAACGAACTTCTATCTCATCTGCTTCATTTAAGAGTTTTATAACATTTCTTGCAAATCACATTACTATGAACTGTATCCTCGTGATCTCATGCCCCTAAGAATGCACCGATTGAAGAAGCAACTGGCCTCTCAGATGAGGTAACGTAGGTATTTTGAAAGATTCCAAGCTGTTAACGGGACGAACCAAACCCCAACTCGACTGTTGCATAATAAACAATATGTGTTATTCTTTTGAATTTGGAGTCGGGTCTTTACCCTGTACCCTGCGGTCATGGCTCTTAATAGCAGCTAAGGCCTGAAAAAAATAAAGATGTAATATTAATTCAAAAAACCCATTATCGTGGCCGCAATGTTCTAAGACGTTTATTCTTACAGTAAGACTAGATTCCCCAATGTTTGGAAAGATTGGAGGTCTAAAATCTTGTCGAGTTAACTGACGTGTTTTTTTTTTCCAAAATGGTTTTTTCCATTCATCCTCCACACAAATGCAGGTAGACTTCCTCTAATTTGCTTTTTTTTATCCCCCGTTGTCTTACACCTGTTTCATAAAATATAGCCATCCTAGTCCCTAAAACCATTAGGGGAAACCCCAAACGGGAATACAAAAGCTAAATAATATAAAAAAAATCTGTACAGTGTGAAATTTGAGTTTAGCTTAGCAATATAATTTTTATATTCGATTAAGTCATATCTAAAAAAAATGTGAGTGTAACCATTGATGTAAAAAAATATAGAAAAAGTGATTCAAAACTATAGACAGTGTTCTCAAAAATGTAAAGGGTTCACGTACACCCTGAAATATTTTTTATAAACCCGGGCGTACCCCTTGTTAGGGTTAAACAATTTATTAGATAATAATGGTATAACAATAAAACACCTAATATTTAATTGTTCTATTTAACAGTTAATTTAACACAAACTAAATATATTAAATAAACCAAAAAAATGACACGATTGGAACAAATCCAACATAAATTAAACAATAACCAATCGCACTTCACAACTCAGTTTTAATTATATAATTCAAGTTTATACCACTTTACGCTAATGTGTATGGTAGGGTGATTGAAATGAAAAAGAAGGGCCTACAGTTTAACGTAGAATCCGAACCACGGTGGAGGCCTGGCATTTCCCCACATTCACAAGATGTCTTGTTAGAGGTGAAGGAAGGGTTGGTTATCCCGATAAATCTGGCGGGAACCCGAGGATTGAAACCTGGTGAAACCCCTATACCGCCAGGTCACCTACAAACCACTCCATTTACTAAACAGTGTTGCTAAATGTAAAATCTGGGTACTACCTGCACAATAATTCCCACCGCTTTAAAAAAAAAAACCGCATACCCCACCTTTGAGAATCAATTGCTATAGAAATTAATCTAGGTGGTGGATAGAAGCCAATCTGGATACTTTAATTTTTAAAATACATTTTATAATATGATTTTATTTTGACCCAACAAATTTTTAAAAACCAACAATGAAAAAATTTTATTTAAGCCATAAATAAAAATCCACACTTTTTTTTTTTCTGTTAAACCAAACTTCTACTTTTTCAGGCCATTACCCTC